>JACCGJ010023189.1:0-46550 GCA_013407085.1 Atriophallophorus winterbourni
CAGCATCAGTCATGCAGGGCTGGAACCAAGTCTCTGTAACTGCAACCAAATCGGGTGAAAGTCTATCACAAAGCTCACATAGTTCAGCTAATTTGTTAATTAAACACTGAGCATTTGTATAGATGCACTTGATCGTATTTATCTTACACAATGTCGGATCGTGTACTGTAGCTATTGGTCCGATTTGCGATGAGCCGGATCCTTTTCGTTTTTTGGGGCAACATTTTGACTTTCAGTAACAAGATTGCAATCAGGCTGTGGTTGCGATGGTTTTCTGGGTTTTATTAGGGGAATACGCTTGGGGACGCTTAATCTTACGTCTGGTGGAAGTTTTGAGCGGTTAGATTTCCAGTAGGTATCCATAGCGATAGGCATTTCATTCGTTAGAAAAGTGATTTTTGAGGACCGGGCCCATTGCCTTTGTAGTTAGAGGATCTAGGTATTCTAGAAGTGTCTACGACAATGGAATCACGAGATCCAATAGCATCGGGTCAATGTATACCCATTGCTAAGATCATGTTGCTTTGATTCCGATTGCTGATACTACATCACCATTTTCGGGGATCCCCGAGGAATATTTAAACTACTTGGAGTAGATTGGTTCGGAAAGTCGATGACATTTCATTCCTCCCTACCAAGTTTCGGCTTGTACTCGGCAGGGTCAAAAACGGGACAAGCAACTGAGTAGATACACATTGAGAAGACTTTCTTCCCATTTCAGATTTATTTCGCACTGTCCCCTTTAATAAGCGCGGACGGTTCTACGTGAAATGAGTCTTTATGCCGGTTTAAGCGCGTCCTAGATGTAGGTAATCAAACGGTTTTCAAGCCCATGTTGTACAGAGCTTACTCCATTCATTGAGCTTCAGGGCATTTCTGCCTGAAAAATGTGAATTTGTCGATTCAGAGATATTTGTGCAGATTACACTGAGAGCGATATCTGTCTTAGTAGAATGAGTTGTAACATTGCTTTTTTTGGGGGGGGGCTTGGATCTAGCAACTAGACGACGGGAAGTCCTGGACGAAGTATTCACAATTTTACCAGATGAGGACCTAGGTAAACAAAGTTCAGTAGGTCCATCTTTATTACCTCCGGATGAGCTATCACCACATTCACTTAAAGGAGCAGTTATTGGTGTCATTTCCTCTTTCTTTTTGTCTTGAGCAACATTTATTTCGGTTCCAATTGCGTTGGCAAGTGTATCTACCAAAAAGCGGTTTAAATGTTTCCTCTAGTGATTCGATAGTAATTTCCAGAATTTCATTCGGAGCATTCCAGCTTTACCCATAGCGGAGGATTTGTAGTGTATCGCTTAGGCCTGTTTACTTCGACATGCCCAAACATTACGTAGCAAACACCGGGTAAATCAACGTTGTTAATAAAGAATACACTTGTTTCGTTAGGGTCTTTGTCACATTTAGTTTTATTTATTCTAACCAAACGCAAACTCCATTTAAATACGGTCATCGAGGTCATCCTTCGCTTAATTGTTACAATCCAATGAGTGATGAGTCAGTGAACTTAGCGGTGCAGTTGTTTATCGATCGGTAGCTACTAAGGAGTGACGCGATTCAAGCGGTAAAATGCGAACGAGTTGGATAAAAGTGGTGCGGTTGAACGAGTTTCAATCTGATAGTGTTGAAAAAACTATCAGTCAATTCGAAATGATATGATTCTCTCAACAGTATTCGAACAGGAACAATATTCTGAATCGCCAGGGATATTGGTAAATTTGGTTGAAACTTGAAAAATTAGATTTTTAAGAATTCACCTTACTCGAAGTTAAAACGGGTATATACCGGAAGAGCGAATTGAGACGAGTTCAATGATATATGAACCGTCCAGCTAAAACAAAAAAGTGAGGAAATAAATCCAAAAGTATGAGAGCACAAATATATGCGTCCGCACAGCACGTCAGTTCCGGAGGTCGACTTACCATATCTAAGTCTACATCTTCCCATTGCTTATCTGTGATTAGTTGAATCACTGCGAGGGCGAAAATATGACAATAATTTTTGATAGGAAAATCCAAGCTGTTTCTAAAACCAAATGAGTATCTAGGAATAAGCTGACATATAAAAATATTCGAATTTTGGAGACGATATGTTAGACAGTTTACCATTAATCTCATCAGAATTTAGAGCCAAAGGTTTAGACAATTAACATTTCTTATTTCGGATTTATTCAATAAGGTTTGTTAACAGATTATTGACTTATAGTAGGTGATATGCTCGTAAAAAATGAAATAAGTTCCTGAGAAATATAGATCGTGTAGGACAAACTGATGATGTGATATACGTGATAAATCGAGCAATCAGGTTGCACTAATACGAAGGAGATATAAATGAGGCGATCTCCTAGCTTCCTTCCATGTAATCTTGACTCACTGAAAACCATGGGATAACACAAAGTCGTACAAGGTTGATTGATATTCGTATATTGGTTATAGCATCGAAGATCTATATTGACACTGACTTATATCATGAGCTTGCCTATTTATAACTGACCTGCACACTAATTATATTATGAAACTAATTCCATTCAAATGCATATTTGGTTTTCAGATTAAAGTTTTCATATATGGCAGTTAAAAATCTAACCACACAACCTCTATCTATTTTTACGGGGAGTATGATCCATATTGGAAGTAGAATGTCCAATAAGGTCGAGAGTATGACGGTTATTACAATAATTTTGTATTAAAATATACACGAGTATTTGCTTTAAATTTAACAGGGCTCAATTGAGTTTTATGCAAGATACTCCAGAAAACTGTTTCAAAAGTAAACAACGCGCACGGTTTCCACTTTTCCTCCCAACGATTCCATGAGATGGAACTCCCTACTTACTGCTGAAATCAAAGTTGACTCCATCGGCAGCCAACGGAAGCTTCCTCATCCGTCTCACACTGAAGGATAAATGCGGGAACAAACAATGTTACGCATGAAGTTTGGCATAAATATATATAATGATTGTGGAAAAGGAAAATTTCCTTGGATATGTTTAAACCCTTAAACTTAAATCGGGAATTAATGAATCATGGAAGGAGATAACGAAACAAACTAAACGAATAAATAATTAAGATTGCTGATATGTTCATAGGTATTATTAGTGCATAAATTTGTCATAAACACGAGGGATCCATCATTTGTACAATTCATATTCTCTAGTGTTTTATCTCAAATGCTTTACTGTTTCCATGCTCACTTTTCAAAATATTTGTGTTGCTCAAACTTTGCATCAAAATCATTCACGCTAATCTGATGAAGGCTCAATACGGGTATTGGCAATTTTAACACACAAGGGGGAATTTCGGTTAACGAGATTTTCATTTGGGATTAATTGTAATCTTTAGAAAACTATAGTAATGCGCATCACATAGAGGGCTGCCGGGTTGTCATCCTATTCGCGGGCTGACCCGAAAGGAACGTTTATCAACAATTGAGTGCCTGATATCCAAATTACGCGAATTGGTCTTGTTAATTAACTAGAGAAATGCTGTTTCTTGAAAGTTCACCTGGATTACCTGGGTTTCCGAATCGATGCGAATAGCATCGTGAAGAAAATTTTATTGATTAATGATCATTCTACTCCCACAGATGTGCCTCAGTAACTGGGACCTATCACACGAATAGTTCAGCCAGACTAAAATACCTCCGAAAGTGACGATTTAATTCTTGTTCTCTTCTCATAGAATATTGGAAGTCTGTATCTTGTGGAGTGGCAAAAGCTCCGACAAATAATAGGTGCCTATCTTATGCAAACTTCAATTTATGATATCTTGGCGACGATGGGATACTTTTGGTCAAAATTTAGCTCAACAATTATGTTTTTGAATGGAATAAATAAGATTATATCGAAGATAATCTTTATTTCGGAATTTTGTTTCTGATTCAATTTCTTAATAAAACACATAATGTTAGATATTCAAATGTTTTGTTAAGCTTATAATAATTGTATACGTGGTGCCACCGTTTATACAGTGTATGTCAAGAAATTCAATAAAACATCCCTTCTGAATATCGATATTAACAATTTGTAAAAGTGTGCCAGATGCAGTCAAAATGTCGTTTAACGTCGAATGGCCACATATTTCTCCAAACCTGATGCACCGAAAACTAGCGCTAATACAGGATGTGACGCTACACTGCTTATGCATTTAGTGATGATCAGCCATAATAAAATTGGTTTTATTACTTCTGTAATCTGTAAAACAAAATATTAATTTCTATAAGTTCTCTTCAGCATATGTAGGTGAATCATTGCGGTTAATATTTTGTTGACCTCGTGAACTGCATGTTACTAAACTTCCAGAAACATGGTAGATCATGTGAAATTGGAGTTAATTGCAGTTTTACCAAACATCAAACGATGTCCACTCATCCAAGGTACATGCAGAAAAAATAAGAATACTCACACTGAATTTTCACGGAAAACCAATGGTCACTACTACGATTCAAGTGACGCTAGTAATGCTATAAAACTCATCTCGCTGGTAGTCATATCATTCAGCATCAATAATTGTTCGCATGTTTGCTGGTCGTGGAAAAATCGGTTTATACGAACATTGGTGTGTTCAGATGAGAGTTGCTAGAAAATAAATTTAAGTTAAACTACGAAGCAGCTGGGAGAAATTCCATTTCTAGCATAACGATCGAGGCCACTACTTGTATTCCAATTTTTTCGAGTAATGTGCCAGTCTCGAATTAAATCGCTTGTTCCCGATCTGGCTTCCCGCAAGACATTTCTCTTTATTTTCTAACGAACCACTATTTTGAATGGAAGGAGTTTCGATTTCGTTCAAAGTGAATTGTAAATCAGCAGGTGATTTTTCAAATAAAGTGTGTCATGGGCAGGCGGAGATGGTTGCTGAACACATTTTATAACTGATGTTAATACAACGATAATTATTCGCTTGATTTTAAGTACGCTGAAATTTTGATCAACCTATCTTTGAAAGAAACTATTGATACGTATACATTAAAAAGATAAAACCATTAAAATGCACTGAACCCTGCATGCCTAAGTGGAACGAAATAACGAGTTTGAGCAGTCTTGGGTGGCAGCGGATCAGATAAATCATTTTGAAAAGAACCTCCCTGCTGGCGTAGAATAATACCTTCGTTGAATCAATAAAAACAGCGTATAATTACATATGGTGTTCCCGACACTTTTCTTGAAGTTGTCTCATGGAGAAGATAATGTCCTCGTTTGATTTTCCCCAGTAAAGCCACATTGAGATTCAGAGTAAATTCTATCAGCTAAATCGTGTAGCCTTCGTGAAATTACGAGTTCCACCTTGCTGATGCATGCTAGTTTTGAAGCACCAGTCAGTCATTAGCAGGCGGAGTTGATTGTTATGAACGTGTTATAACTAATAATAATGCATCTATACTCCGCGGCTTGATTTTGAATACGTAAACATATTGATCAATACAACGTAGAAAGAATTAATTGTGACGTAAATCGAAATTAGGTAAAACATACTTTGAGCTAAATGACAGTTCCGGTTTGTTTATTCGTATTGCTGATATGAGAAGTGAGACAACAGTTACAAGATTAATTCAGCTGTCCTCCGTCTGTCAAAGTCGACCATGAATGTTATCACAATCACATGAATTTTCATGTTCTTAAGCTTCGCCAATGACTAAACAAACCGATTCATGAGGAACAATCTCTACGGCAAAGCTCGCAACGATAAGATGAACTCGGTTGATCGGCGTCAGTTGCATGCCTGCCACGTTCTATGCGTTCAGCAGCCAGAGCAGTATCTGCTCCTCTCATGTGGCAGACGACGTTTAACACAATGGCTCCAATGTGAGCGATCAAGAGCACGTTACTTATAACTCGCGGGCTCAATGCCAAGAGCTTTCATATCTCTTTTTTCAAACGTATTTGTACAGCAAGTTCGGTTTGCCCAATGGTCGACTTCCTGATTGCAACTCACCATAGAGTAGATCTTTCAGAATACGACCATTTTCCATTCTGTAGGCATGGCCAAGCCACCGCAGGCGACGCTATCGTAGTAGGGTTAACATGATCTGTGGACCAGTTTTCAATCATCTCCGCATTAGCCACTTTGGCAATCCGCGATTTGTTCAAGATACGAGGGATGCTTCGTAGATGGAAAACATTCAGCATCCGTTCGTTTGTTGCGCGGGTGGTCCAGCTTTCAGCGCCGTACAATAAAGCATTTAGTACGCACGCGCTGTATGCCATCATCTGTCTCTTAACAGTCAACTTGCGGTAAATTGGGAAAGCTGTTCTGCCAGTACGCTTATCAATCTTCTTGTCTAGCGAGAGGTTATCCGCAATGATTGAACTGAGATATGTAAAATGATGCACTGATTCAATCTAACTGTTTCCAACATTCATGATTGGAGAAGAAAATTACTCGAATTGCGAAAAGATTGAAATTAAATTTTGTTGCAGTTAGCCTAGCGATAGGACCATGTATACTCGTTTGTGAGCCTCCACGTATTAAAGATGTTATTGCAAAAATCAGCTTGTTACAGAAAGTTGTAAGAGATACAGGTGAATGGTAACAAAACACCGATGCCATGATAGTTAATCTTAAAAAAAAAGTCATATGAAACATAGATATATATATGTATTCTATATGCGCTTTCAGTTTATCGTTCTTGTTTCATATGACTTTTTGTTTTGAAGTTTAAATCTATCATGGCAATCGGTGTTTTGTTGACCATTTCACCTGTATCTCTTACAACTTTCTGTAACAAGCTGATTTTTGCAATAATATCTTTAATACGTGGAGGCTCACAAACGAGTATACATGGTCCTATCGCTAGGCTTACTGCAACAAAATTTAATTTCAATCTTTTCGCAATTCGAGTAATTTTCGTGTGAATCATAATTCACATGCGGTTTGCGCATTACAGCAAGTTGTACAAACCAATATATCCTTTTTATCAGTGAGAGGAGGCACAATATTTATTAACGGATTCAGTTTTTGAGCGATGTAATGGAAAATGTTCGTAACCCCTAGGGTAATCATATTCATGAAAAAGAAAGTTTGTAATTTATCATTTGTGCTATATCAAATCCTTCAGTGCTTTTGAAATTAAGAATTCAAAAATGCTTTTTGCAAAATGAAATCTCCTAAACAGCATCACAAGATGACCATGTATATGTAGTAAAAGAATATGAACCACTAAACATTGGGAGGATCGGATTATTTAGTACACGATTTTACATGAAGTCATTGAACTTTAAAGCGGAAACAGCAATAGTCGCAATTTAGAACCCCAAATGCGCCATATTAGGTATTAGGAGGCTATGGAAGACTTGCTGGATATCTGAGAATCATTCAAACACGGGAAAGTAATACCGAAATCACATCACAAAGTGAGTCTCTGTTGCATACACCCTAAAGTTTTATTGTCGACATTTCATGGTCACGAAAGGTGTAAAGTATATAGAAAGTGCAATTAAAATTCAACTGTGGTGTTCACTTTGTGTGGATTTATATGCGTTCAATATGCAAGGACGATAGTGTAGTGCTCTTTTATATAGGCATTTAGGTTCGATTTGAACTCACGGATCGTGGATACATTCGCAATATCATGTGAAAGGTAATACGACGGAAACCTAATACGCACTGATAAGAAAAGACGACTACAATCCAGTCTTGAGTGTCGAAGAACGAGACAACTTTAATGATTTCGTGTATTCTTAGGGGAACATAATTTTATCAAATCACAGTGAGGGTAATTTTCCATCCGCAGTATTTACATTTCAGGATCATATCGCTCCTAGAATTCCTATGTGTAAAATCTATCTATTCGCTCTTAGTATGGAATGTGTTCCATCTCATCAACTAGGTTCGTCTATCGGTAGTAACGTTTCTCCCAAAATAAAATGTCTTTACACAGCCATGGTGACAAATTTGCATCATGCAGTCTGTCGTTGAATGAAATAAATGTGCATAATGTGTGGGAGTAATTTAAGAATTAACTGATCAAATATTCTCCTCACCAATCCAAAGATGCCGCTTGCTGTATTATTTTTGATATCAAGCGGCAGTTGGCTTGGTCTGTCTTTCTGAGAGCGTTTAAAATTTGCTTTCAATGCCGATTGATTCCAATAGAAAACTGAGTTCATTTGCGTCGGATTTCAACGGTTGCCTTAAATACTCGGTCAGTATATCTCACGCTCAAAATTACTTAAGCCACCACTGGTCGAAGACTTCAAGCATCTCACAGTTGGCGACCCATGTATCCTTAAATTAGTACGTGGCGATCGCTGCTTGGTATGTAGTTGACTTTGTTCGAATCACGAATTGTTATTTTCGATAACATCGACTGTTAGATGTATTGAACAAAAAGAAAAGAATAGCGGAAGTCGGGACGACTGCAAATGCCAGTTTGGGTTCGAAATGCGATCAGAAGTGCGTTCGATTATTGACTAACATCCGGTATACAGTTTGGTATACAGTCAACAGACTTACGTGAGCCGAATAATTTTATCTGATCAATTAAGTAGGTGAGAAGAGAAATGCTCAGTTAGTTAGCTGCTAAAACGCATAAAATAGATTTTGTTTTATTGTCATACAGAACTTACATATTCACTGCAACTTTCGCTCTATTATCAACCATCATTCTGCAAAACAGCATTACATTGACTGCTGCAACTACACATAGGTGAAAGTCCTTTAAAATATTCACAAATTTGATCACAACGGTCCACAATAGTAGTACAGGATTTGAGTTTCGCTGTTAGCAGAGCTTATCAGCAGTGTATCTCCTGTCTCGCATTCGAATCTATGACTAACGCCAATGCGGTGTCACGCCCTTCGGCCAGAGCTACCGTTCACTGTTTGACTCAGCGCGATTATTCCTTCATGTTTCAAATTATCTAACCTTGCGTTTCGTGAGGAACAATATTTTCCACGTTGATAAGCACTGCCAGACCGATCAATTGAAATTGAGCGCTGATTGCATGATCTACGGTCAGCAAATGGGAGCTGTATTTAGCTGTCTATGTTTGAATACTCTCTTCAAATTGAACGATCAAAATAAATCACGTTTACATTATTAATATTTGAATTACACGCAGTGATATTATATTGCTCAACCCATCAAGCTATCTACAACAATGTAATCTGTTAAAATTGACCACAAAATGAATCCACAATGCATAGTATCGATGTGGATGATTGAACCATTACATAATCCATTAGAAAACCTGGAATGTAAGCGTAAAACTTAATATTTTGCAAACTCAAACAACTGTGTGAATCTCATGATTGTATTACATATGTTACAATTAGCAACATCGTATTAAATTCATTCCCTTCCAGTTGACATTGCGAAGATGATTACTTTTATAAGCACAAAATTAAACAGCATACTCGAATTGTGAGTTGTGAAATGTCAGATAAATCAACACGTGCGATGGAGGTGGTGTCTCAACAGTGTGAGTGACACGACGTTAGTGAAATTAAGAAAATGGTTATGTAATAGTCCTTTCTAACATGAATCAAAATATTTCTGGATTTTGAAACGTTTCATCACCGTTAATCTAAAAAGCGAATGATCTGCCTAATGTTCCCCAACTAATATCATCATTCAAATGAGAAAGAACTATAAATTAAGATAAGCAACTTGAAGTGCTTCCATTTAAAAACGATATATTTTGTGTATTGGTGTAAAATGAATCCTAGAAAAGATCAAGGGCACTTTCGACCGATGTTCACTGGAGGAATATCAACCCATATTTGAATTGAGAATTTGGTGGTAAATTACAGTTATTTTTCACGGCTTTAGCTACATATTATTGCCAAGAAAATTCACCACTGCCATGCAAATTTTGAAATTCAAGGATTTGTTTACAGTCGCCCTGCGTCCAATCGAGCTAATCATAAAGAATTTTGGGTCATTATACCGACAGTTAATCGAACAATTCACCATTGACTTTATACGGCTAAATGTGAAGCAAATCTGTCTAAACCAGCAGTGGGAGTGGACGTGATTTAGATGGGTTTACGATAAATGTGCACGGTATCTAAACCGATTAGTTCTCTGTTATGTCTTCCCAAATGGCACGACGCCGATGAACCCAATGTGAATTGATCATATGTGTTCGATTAGGCTCTCGAGAAGTAATTATCATAGCAGTACTGTGTTTTGATTTGCATTTCAAAGGAAACTACATTTAATAGAGCACTGGATACTGAGATTCATATGAGATATGACCAGCCTAGGTAACGAACGGATTGGATCACCTGTTAACACATCGTCTCAACCTCAAGACGGTCCCGCGTTAAATCTTGGATCCAGTCGTGGACATGCACTGCTGATGAGCTATAATCAGACAGAGATTCAAGTCCGGTGATACATTTGCATTGTCATTCACACCGTGGTTAACACAATCTAATGCTTTTGACATATCAAGATAACAAGCGTTTATGGTGAGATTTTTGTCTATAGCTTGTATCCAGTCATCTACGGCGAGCAGAAGGTTTGAAAGGCAAGAGTTTCTTTCTCTGACGCCGTGTTTTTCGACGGCAAGCAAGCAATTGTCTTCCAGATGTCTTGTGACGCTGTTTGCTACGAGACGCTCCACCACGTTAGAGATCATCGGTAGTAGTGTTACTGGTCGATAGTTGGATACTTTCGAACGGTTTTCGCCTTTGTAGATGGGGGTAATTATGCCATTCTTTCAACCACAGGGAACGAAACATTGGGTTCAAAAAAGGCTAAACAATTAGGTCCGGGGCGTTCACACTATGTATTAGCACAGTTCTGGAGAATCAGTTGGGTAATTTCGTTAGATCGGGGAGATTTTGTCGTGTTGATAATAAGCAATGTGCGGAAGACACTGTTTGAGGTAATAGTTAGTTGTTGTAAAACGTTTACGGGTGATATTACGGAGTTAAAATACGGGTAACTGTATTTCCTAGGCTGAAGACAGTAAAAAAGCAACGGGATAGAACTTCGGCAGATTGCGATGCTGTGGTTGTTGTTCCATCATGTGTCTTTAGAGCACAAACCCCTGGTTTCATGCTTGACCGGTTATTTAGGACCTGATAGAGAAATTTGGGGTGTGATTCCATTTTGTTGAGTGAATGTTTTTGATAATTCATTTTGTCATGAACCACAAGTTTGTTCACCTTATTTCTCAGCTCACGAAATGATCGCCAAATCTCAACACTGATATCATGTCGATGAGTCCGTCACGCAGAATTTCGCAAAATGGAAAGCAGTCTACATGGGTGTGGGCTCATGTGATTGAACAGTTTGCTCGTAGCAACCTTAACAAACAGCGGCATACACGTGCAACATTTTAACATTCTTATATTGTTTCAAGCGCATACGGATCCTGATCCTTCTGTACCTACCTGATGAGTGCAAACTGCACAAAACAGTTCGTGTTGTGTGTGTGACGAAAATGCAAGCAAATGAGATTTTTTGTTCATGATCATGGGTTTAAACCCAGTCTACATGAGTATGAGCTCATGTGATTGAACAGGTTGGTCGTACCAACATAAAACAACACTGGCATTGGAACAAACTTCGGTTTTTCCGGTGAATATGGATGAATAGAGCCAATAAGATATATCTGTGGCGACCACTATTTTGAAATCAGTATAACAAGCGTTTCGTCCCCAGTGATTTCAACGCAACACAACTGGTGTAAAAGGTGACAAGTCATCTAAAACCATGCGCCATGTTGACTAGTGTGAAAGGAATCTTGAATAGGATTACATATATTTTTTGCTGTTAATCATTTGCCTTAATGGTAGTAGCACACGTTTAACGTGTTTGCTAAATTTTAATTGGCTATTCGATATACATTTGCATATATAAGCCAGTTAGAATTCATACCTAAAATGTTCACAACACAAAAATGAATTTCGCGATAGTCGTCGTTACACTTTTCGGCAAGTAAAGATGAAAATAAATAAAGAATATGTATAATGATCTGAACAGTGTTATAATTTAGTCTTGTATAATTATTGTCTATCTATTTCGCAAAAAAATAAAATGCGAAGCATAATATAACGAATCTTAAAACATACATGTCAATCTATTTGAATATATTCGAGACCGATCAGGAGTCCTTAATCATGAAAATAGAGTTTGCAATGATACATGTCAATCTGTTTCAGAAGAATACAGATCCCGATCCTACTGCCCCTAACTAATGAGTGCAAACAGCACGAAACCAGCCGTGGGATGTTTATGCAACCGCACATATACAAGTCAATCTATTAGCCAAGCTTTTGTTTACTTGATTATGCTATATAAAAATAGATAAGTAACCATCGATAATAACATATTTGATTATCTGGAATTACATTTTTAGATGTCTTGTTCAAACTTGCTCACGGTCAGGTGAATATCAGTGAGTTCAATCTATGAATACATTCATGAGATGACTTTCATTTTCAATAATTATTTACAAGCGATCTTTCAACGAAATACTTCACATTTAGTTATTTTGGAGAATTCAGTATTTCACATTTGGTTGACAGCAATGTAATATAATAAGATTAGAATACAGATTCAAAAACATTGCAGAGAATTGCTTTTCAACACCATATTATATATTAAATTTATTCACGCTTAGATCATAGGTAGACATTTAAAACATATTATCAGCAAATATTCCGCCTAACTTTTTGAGTCGTCCAAAAACTTTTATTATCGATGGCAATTGTCCGACATGCTTAGAATAACTTGATGAACATTGTTTGAAAAAATGAAAAAATGTTTCCTGGTTTGCATAATCTACTCTTTGAGCAGCGACAGACTAGACTTGGTTTGTGCACTCTCGAGCGCAGGCGCTTGCGTACGAAAGTAAACATGACATACCGGATAATCTATATGGCGTATCACCCACACAGACAGCTCTTTAAAATCACTTACAATATCTCTACTCGCAGTCACAATCTGTATCTTCAAGTACACATTTCTGATTAACATTTCGTGTATGCCTTTTGTGGAACTGTTTACCGCCAGTAATTGTTTCCTAGCTAAACAGGAAAGTACGATTTCGTTAAGTATTATACGTTAATTCTATGGTATTGTACAGATATGTGCTTTTTTATAATAAATCTACAATCTATTGAACGACTGTAACCGAACTCCGATGCTACTTCAATTTCAAACAATTACCAACAAATCGTTCAAACAACTTTATAATGCGAGCAATCATTCATTAAATTTAGACAGTCAACCATTGAATAACTTAGTGGCATTGTGGACCAAATCCCTGAATGGATTGATTTAATATTCACATTATACTGCACACACGTCATTCAGACGTTCTACCAGTGATACATTTGTAACTCTTACCTGTTTCCATTTTTTAGCATTTTTGGATAACGACTCACTTTTTGGTAAGCATTGCTAAGCCAAACATAACTGCGTTTCTAAGTGGGAATTAATAATACATTAGCTGATTTCAGATGACTACTACAAAAGTAAGAATAATGCTGCAAACAACGAATTACAGTTTATAGATTGATGTATTCCATTATGGTTGTAACAGTGGAAGTACAATTTGTCTATTGTGTATTCGAAGCCCAAAGTTCTTAAGTATATTGCGTCTCACATGTAGCATAGATGGTGAATGGACTATCCATCAAAATTGATTGATGCTTGCTTACTAATATAACACCACGTATTAAGAGTTGCTCATTTGCGTGCATTTTCTTCGCACCCGTCAGGCATGGACATTACGATCGGGATCCACTTGTGCTTGAAACAGTGAAAGAATGGCAAACAAGTAAAGCCTGAATGCCATTGTTGGAAAATATTGGTACGAACAACCTATTCAATCATATGTTCCCAAACACAGGGAAAGATAGATATAGAAACTGAATATATATATATATATATATATATATATATCATATGGTTGTATATAAAGTTAACAATACTGATGTCGGTTCTTCGAAAATTTTATGCCAAATTCGAATTGTTGGAATTACCGCACTCTAAACGTTACTTCATGAATTAATTTTTGTTGCATGATTACGTTTTTTTATTTTGAATGTCCCAACTGTCTTTTCGTAAAAAACGTCTTGATCGCAATCACATTCTGATCAATACCTGACGCATATCTGACAGTTAACCTTGATATTGTTAATTATATTTATATAATCTAATGCGTAAAGCGCTACTCGATACCATCGGGAATAAGATATATCATAACGTGAAACATTTGTAACTCGTGCGACATTGATACATTTCTCATATTTTTAAATATCAAAGAAATTTATGGTAAGATTCAATAATATAATTAATAATGATAATGATAATAATAATAATAATGATAATGATAATGATAATGATATTAATATTAATAATAATAATAACAATAATGACAATAATCATAAATAATCACATTTTGAAGACAAACTGATTACTAATGCTTTGCAGATTTTAAGGTAATTTAAGGTTTTTAATGGCCTAAAAAGCAACAAGCTTAACAACAACCATAAGATGGTAAAAATTGAAATTTTAGTGTATAAACAATATAAGAACATAGAATAAACAGTATATAAGTATTCTGGAAACGAATAATGCAATAAAAATTCGTCAAATTTCGTTTTAAAGTCATGCAAGCTAGTGGCTATATGAATAAATTATCGTGTTCACTGCGAATCTAAATGAGGCTTTTTCAGTGGAAGATCAACCGTGGACACGACATTCTTCATGAAACAAATTTGACAAAAATGTTATAAAGGTTATGGCTTCGTAATCAGTTTTCAATTATTCGACGAAGGCTTTTGACTACGTTAGCAGAAAATCTTCTTCACAATGCTCGACCGTTTAGGCTGCTCTCCAACACTACATTAACACGTTGATCTTCTAATTATGATTGTAACGCTCATTCCACTTTACCCGTCGTTCTTAATTATATTTCGAAATTCACTGTGTTATTGAACATGGTTTTTTTCTAACACACTGTTCAACATGTTCTTTTCTATGCTGCATTTAGGACAATCGAATAATATGTAGCTACCTAAGCTGTTCAACCTGAATCATTAAGAATCAGAAACCAAGATTTGGAATATGCTAATCCGTGAGATTCTGTTTGTCAAAGAAATAATCATAACTGATGAAACACCAACTACACTAATCACTAAGAATATACTTTTATCCGGCATTAAAATAAAACAATCTGCTTGTACGACACCAAATTCCTTGCCCAAATTTTCGGATCGGCTTGAAACACCACCATTAAAAGTATCAGCTTGATGCAGTACATCATTGCGCATGTGTTGCCTCAACCATTGTCAATAATCTCTAGCTAAAGACGGGAATTGATATTTTGTTTTACAAAGCTGATGAAATCTAGCCCCGCAAACTTACCATGAAGACGAATAAGGTGGTGTACTTTACGTGCGTACTGAATGCTATAATGCATGGCGATGACCATCCATGCAAGAGAAGTTGAAGTCGATTGATCTCCACATAAGAGCATTTTTCAACACTTCGTGTTTAGACAATGTAACAAATTATGACAAGTATTCAAAATGTCGTCTACTCAACACATTCATCCGTAAAACGTAAATGTTGTACACACTGTATTGTTCATGCACAAGATTGAAAATAACCTATTCCAAATTATGTTTAGATAAAATAAGACACTTGTCCTTCGTGCGATCGATATGAAAGCCTTGTACATTAGCTTTACTAGTTGTAAATGCAATAGCTATTGACCGTTCACTTAGCATGTACAGTGTAATTGTCCAATCGATAAGTACATTTGTGTTCTGCCTAATTTGTTGGCCTCTTGCAAAATTATTTCCATATTTTTTAAAATGTGAGTATTCTGTGTGGTGGTGTAATCTCTGAGAAATTAGTCATTCCAAAGTTAATACAGCAGGTTTCAGACTAATTTTCATCGGATAAACTTAATTTAATCACACGTTTATAGAATACGAATAACGATTATGAGAGAAACCATACAGTTTAATAGGAAATTTTGAGATAGTCAGTCACATGCAAATCCAGAACAACTTCCGTTCCGTCCACAGCGACATTGAGCTTTGTGAAGGTATTTCTGTTTATACCTTAAAGGCTGTTACGAAAAAATTTCGTACTTTAGTACAAAGGATAGCGAGTTCTAGTAACAGCTTAGACATTAGTTAATTTTCAATTATACAGCGATGTATGGCTGTAACATATTTGCGCTTATTGATGAAATTCACATTTACACTTTTTCATCAATCGTGCAGTGAATCGTAAGTAAATAATTTGCATCAATGTGATTCCTGTCAATGATGTTCACTGTTGTCTTTGTATTTTCATCCGAGTTTAGCTTGTGTATACGCGGCAATCATCGAAAACACCAACGGACACCAGCTTTTGGCAAAATAGATATGCCGATTTAGTGCTGTAGATTTTTCAGATCCTACGTATGTCACCATGAATTAAACATCAAGAATCTATCTCTATGAATATTAGGATATTTGTTTATTTACGATTGCTGAGTATTTGCTAGAATCTATAAGGGGAAATCAGACTGTCTGTCGTAATCAAATTATGGTATGCGCTCTCTCTATGAGTTCCTCTCCATCTGGTTTGTTACAAAGTATATTGCGTATTCGATCGATAATTATGTGATAACCTCGAAAGAAATTACCTGATAACAAATGCTCTTGGAATTCACGAATTCTTATTGCTTCACACAAGTATTGATGTACGCGAATGTCGCCGTGGATGAAGATATCCAGAATGCCATGAATTTCGGTTCTACAAAGGATATGCTAGAAAGAATTTTACGGACCGTAAGTCGTTCTCTGTCATTCCTAATTCAAGTTGAATAATTACCACTTGTGTGTTTAATCAGCACAAATTTAGGAGTGGTTGGTCAATTAAAATCTAACGGTGGAGTTGAAATTCAATTTTATAAAGATAATAAAAAATATTTACACGTTTCGTTCTAGATAAACGCTAGCGATGTGAATCAGTTGACCTTGCGGCGTTACAAGTACGATCGCGAAAGACGTCTCTTGCATTTTCTTACAAACTTAAATGAATTCAATTCGAGAAATGGCAAGATACTCTCGAAAATCACCACCAATTTTCGTTTGAAAGTCGAGATTGAACGACCCAACTACAATGTGGTGTCTATCACTCCTGACGATTTCAAATTATCATATAGTGAGTGAAACCTTTTAGGATTGTTTAGATATCGAATACAATGTGTACTTCAATGCAACATACAATGATGGCGATATAATGTTGAACAACTTGTTTAATTGCAGATAAGGAAAATGTAGAAGATTATCGTGAGTTTAGTTTTGCATTCCGAATATTTAACAAACACTCACGAAATCCATTTGATTACTATCATGAGAAAATTAAAAATATTATACTGGTTCAAAAACTGTTTTATTGAATCATTATTAATAATCTTTCATATATTTTCTATAGGATTTCAACAAAGGTTTTCATTAATACTGGAGCTTCTGATATAGCCAATAAAGTTGCGTATTACGTGAAATAATTCCTTGTTGAAAATATCACATATATGTTAGCTAATTGAAAGTGTTGGACAATTAGAAATATTTGATCAAATACATGTTGATTCTGGCGGTGACATGGTTATTGTATCCTTTCTGTTTCTGATACGAACATCACAATGTTATTCATTCCCACTTTCACAGAATTCCTTTACGTGTCACACTGGTGTGTCAACAATACTATACTTAACAGTGTGCGATACGTATCGAACACAGCTACGAGCCAGCTTTTAACACCAGTGAGTATTTATATATACTTTAACATTTGTTTGGATTTATAACAGTTTTTTTATCTTCGAAAATTCAATTTATTATGTAGACATCTAACATTTGATCAGATGCAATACCATTAAAATGTTTGCATCAAGTTGTGGTAATTAATTTTGTGGGAGTCTGACGAAGTTAAAGTTAGTATATATACAGAATAATCCGTAAGACAATTACAGAATCGGAACAAATAAACAATAACAGTAAAATTAGTCGTTCATATTCTTGACATTGTTTGATAGTAGTGAACCGTCCCGTTATGATTATTAAAAGATTCATGATTCAATAATGTATGGTCACAAAACACACAAAGCTTCGCAATTACATCATCATGGTAAATATTCGTTCATGCAAAAGAAATAACAATTAATCGTGTAATCTCACGTATAGTCCAGTTGAATACCTACCATGAGTCAATTCGTGGGTATCTTCAAATTGTAATGCAACAACTTATTTTTCAAATTTCGAATGAGCGTTTCGAGGTAACAATAGTTTCAAGGGGGCATTCCAAAGGAAATAGACATGTGCAGAAATAAAATATTGGCAACAGCTGATACGGAAATGGGGAATTTTAAGTTTCGCTTTGTGGCTGGGTGTGTGCTATGATTCACAGTATTTGAAAGGATGATGTGCGGTATTTAATATTTTATAAGTTAGTTTCACATCGATGTGAAGGATTTTTGAAGAGGAGTGTTAAGTGTCAGTTTGTGCAACCGTTCCTGGTAAGGTAGTTTCGGGAAACCAATTACCAGTTTGGTTGTACGATGGTATATTTTATAAAGTAATCGTATATTCCTTTTTAACCACGGAATTCAAACTTGCAATACATGCTCCATGGCTGTAATTAAGTAGACTTTCGTGATGGTGGGCAAAGTTCCAAGCAAAATGGTTCTAAAATTCCGTGGCAGCATACCAATTAGATGACCTTACAAGCTGCCCAAGCTGCCGCATACCCAGAGTCCAAGATCCGTTTCCAAATCGGTCCAGCTGAAAATCTTTTACCCGAAGTGATATATGCATTTGTTCATCGTCACAGCGAGGCTTTTTTGATCTTTGCAGATTCAGCCTCTTTTAGACATGTTCAATCATGCTGAAGTCAAGATAAATCGCATCGGAAGACATGTAAACAAACAGCTGGTCTATGGCATGCAGGTCGATTTACGAAGTCCTAAGGAACCAAAGAATCTCCACGGTGTCTGGTTTGATGAACCTTGGGTTTTGTATCCCAAACTGCTCCACGATAATATGGATAGTTCACGTAGCGAATGCAAACAAAACTTTGAATTCGAATATTTACATGACAACGGTGAGTTACATTTGTGTTCATTTGTACCTAAAATCGAAGAAGATAATTGAATTTTACCGCAACATTCCCAGATCACGTGGTCAGATAATTGTAATTTATTCTCAGCTGAGTATTGGTCAGTAATGTCACAGCAGGGGGATGTAATGCCCAATAGAAAAGCTTTTAGAAAATAACTGAAGCCATTAAAGTGCTTGATCAAAGGATGGGAATGTGAGCAACACTTTACTTTGGTCATCCATAAGCGCCTTGTGAGCTTGACCAAGAATCACTTTGTGATTCCGTGTCTGAACATCGTGGTTCATTGTACGAACCCTATATAACAGTGGCATACAAGTATAACTTTGCTGAGTTATATGTTTTTACATTTCTAATCTCAATGATGATCTAAGGACGAAAACACAAAAGTTTTTTCGCCGTTTAAAATAAAGTTGTGCAAAATGTTGACGAACAATTTTAAAATCTCTAAATTGGGTGCTTCACATTTTATTGTGACAGTGCATTTTTTATTTGCGCGGCATCAATATGCTTGTAAATGCAAACATACATTAAATGAATAAAAGGTTGATGGGACTAAACTTTAATAAAACTGGTGAAATTTTCTATATTTACATAAAAACAATGATTTGCTTAATTGACTAGTGAATAAAATTGGTTGATAAGGGAGACTGGATGAAACTGAATCTGCCTTTTCGAGAAGTAGGAAACCCAAATCTCCATTTTCTATAATTGGAATTTCATACATGTTGCAATTCTGAAGGTGCCTGATTTATCCTGGATATAGGAGTAGTTTCGTAACCGAACTGCGTTCCCTAACTACACCGACGCAAATTAATCCAAACGATAATATTTATAGTTGATATGGAATATTTGTCATATTTTGGAAGACGCAAATTCATTCATTTCATTGTTTTTGTCTCCTGTTAATTAAACAATATTCACTCAATCTCTAAATCAGATTTCGTTCTTTTTATATGAAGAATTTGATTGATGTGTATTTAGTTCACTCGTTCATCAACCCCGGCAATCTGCCACAATTTTCCTGTATTATCCCGTATTAAAGCATACGAACGTACTTCAAATATCAAAAACACTAGCGGAACCTAATTTAATTGGTGAGCGTTAATTGCTCAAACACATTTCTATTTGTTTCATTTATTGTGCTGACAGCTTCCAAATATACATATTCACACCTTCCTAAGTCGAGAATATGTCAAAAATATCATATAAAATCTATGGATTTTTCTCACATTACTATGGTAATAAACATCAAATTTGTGTTATATGTTTGACGTCTTTAGGTCTGTAATAATGATTAAATGGAAAGATCTACATCACACACGGACAACACCGTAATGTATGCAGTGAGAAATGAAAAGACTGAATGAATCAAGGAGAGCACCGAAGATGGAAGTACACTCCAAAATAAGATTACTTAATCTGCTAATTGTAACGTTTTTACTGAATTAATTAGAAAATAATCAGTGATATAACAATTCAAAAAGCTCTAGCAGAAGCGTTGAGTTCTCCAACTTTCAAAGTGTCAATCTTAGCAGAAGGTTTATGTTGGTTAAATTGTGTGAGATCGCAATTTCTGTAATAACGTCTATTCCATTGTTCACTATGGCTTCGAAGACCATTAAAACATCGTTAGCCATATCACTCGTTTTACATTTTACATCCACTTGTCACGTGAGTTAAAATTTATTTGCGAGGTCAACCTTGAGAATTGAATCACAAAACACAACAGTACGCCAATTCAGCGAAGCGTCTATTACATAAATCGCGTTCGTTGCTAATAAACCTCACCAACCGATCTTGCTAGGGATAGCCAAATAATGCATAGTTATCAAGCATCGATGTGAAATAATAATTAAAAATGATAACCAATGGAAAATTTATTTTTGTTTTTTTACTTTACTGTTTCCCACTAATGCTATTTCAATGAAGTCAAATAATCGAACGCGTGATCTATATTAATTTAATTCAACGATACATGAATTACAAATGATCAGCGCGGTTAAAATCACGATTTGCGGATTTCGTTTCACGAAATGTTTCACTGTTTAGGAGAATATAACTTCTAATTGATATGTCATGCTAATTCTTTGAACCCGCAGTATACCACGTGCAACTGGAATTGGATTCGCTCTGGTTAACTTTAACACGGTCACCCTGTAATTCCGTGAGTCAAAGTAGTTCTAGATCAGTGAAAATTTGTGATGAAACTCAACCTCAGACATTTTAACTTTTTTGTAACAATTTGTTCGATTGTTCCAGGTCACGCATCTGCTTGAAAACATTAAAAAGTTAAAGCCATTCTGCAGGGAGGTTGAGACAGGCATCACACCGCCTGCTGAAGGCCATGCGTTCCTCGAGCTCCAATTCCAGTCAAACAATTTACCTTCTCAATTTCACGGCTCGTTCGGAAAACAGCTTAACTTCCAGAACATGATGTCGGTTCTATTGGAGACTGATGTTGTGGCGTGGCAAATTGTGCCTATACCATGCGAATGTGAGTTGTTGTACAAAGCATGTAGAAAATCGAACAGTTAATGGCGTGGTGAAACTGTCAATCGCTGTTCCCCATTTAGATTATTTAGGAAAAATAGAACAACGAAAAATGCTCCGTGAGTTTCAAATATGAAAACGTAAAATGGTGAACTTGTTTTTATTCTGAAATTTTGATTTAATTAAGAATTGGCTTGGTTACTTGGACACAAATTAACACTTAATTCATTGAAATTATTGAGCGATAGATAGAGCACATTAACGTTTCTCTAAATGAACGGAAAATACGGTTGTATTTGCAATGTTAATTCGAATTTTTCAATGGTAAACTTTAAACGCACTCACATGTGAAAACGTTTGTTTTTTACTCCACAAGAACTTTTTGTAATCTGCAAAAGCGTGAAGCACGATGTCACAGAAATGTGTCAAAATGTAAGTTACATTCTGGTTATTCAAATGGTTGCTGAATTACTGTTGACATTTGTGCACACGGGAAGCCGCTAATAGCTTAAAATCAATCGTTTCTGAAAACAACAGATTGAGAGACTAATATTCAACTGCATTCCTATCAGGTTGATGTGCAGAAAAATAAATTAAATGTTCTAACCCCCAATGTGTTATTTTAGTAGAATTCTAGGACGTCCGAATCAACATCAATCAAGCAACCCCTCGCTTTATACCATCTTGTTAACTGTCTGACGATTTACACCTGTTCACCTTTAATTACGTTCACTAATAATTCTCAGATTACAAAAGAAAAGTAATTGATCATATAGATTATGAAGCAAATGGCCAGGGTTAAAACACGCGCCTCACGTATGTAGACAAATCCCGGTTACATCATAAATGTCCTCAACCAGCCTGGTACGTTTGTCTTATTATTATATTGCTAAACGAAATGAGTATCAACTGGTTCAATACAAATCTCCATCACTGTGTAGTTGACAAATTGCAATAAATGTTGGGCTGCTTATTTTCAATATTCCAGACTCAAGATTCAAGAATTTTAGTGTCGCTGAGTGGATTTTTTAGTGTCGCTGAGTGGATTCGTGTATTAACACTTAATATTTTCTACACACAGGTTGCTCAACATTTTGAACTCGGAGATGGGCTCATTTCCTGCAAGGCAGACAGGATACTCGGTCAAATGGGTCTATTCCAAGTAGGATTACACCTCAAGGTTTCGACTTTCTTTTCCAATGATACGCCGAGTTGGAACACACCGTTACTGCTGAAATCAAAGTTGACTCAATCTGCAGCCAACGAAAGTTTCCTCATCCGTCTGCCACTGAAGGATAAATATGGAAACAAACAATGTTACGCATGATGTTTCGCACAAATATATAATGTCTCTGGAAAAGAAAATTACTTTGGCTATATCTAAAACCTTGAACTTGAAACGGGAAGTGTTGAAGCATGGTAGGAAATAACAGATAAACTAAATAAATGAATAATTGATATCGCATAAATATTCATAGGTCCTATTAGTGCATAAATTTGTCATAAACACGAGGGATCGATCATTTCTACAATTCATATTCTCTAGTGATTTATCTCAAATGCTTTACTTTTTACCGGATATTTTCCATGTTCACTTTTCAAAAGATTTGTGTTGCTCAAACTTTGCATCGAAATCATTCATGCTGATCTGATGAAGGCTCAATACCGGTAACGACATTATCAACACACAAGGGGGGTATTCGTTTCGCGAGGTTACCATTTGGGATGAATTCCGAAACGGCGATCTTTCAACGAACCATATAATTGTGCATCAATGACATACCATATACCTAGGCGTGCCGTGATGGCATCCTATTCGCCATGCTGACGATAAAGGAACGTTAAACAACAATTTAGAGCCTGCTAGCCAAATTAATCAAAATGAGTCTTAGCACTAAACTAGAGAAATGCTGTTTCTGAATGCCTGGTTTTCGAATAAACGCGAATAGCATTGTGAAGAAAACTCGTTTGATTAGTGATTTTTCAACTGCAACAGATATGCATCAGTAATGGGGGCCTATCACAGGAATAGTTTCACCAGAATGAAGGACCCTCGACTTCTGACACACCCCGTAAACTACTGCAGTGGCAAATCCACATCAATCTTACTGCACAAATCGAATGGGGTATGATGTTGGTTGTGGTGTATTCACGTTCAATGTGGATTGAAGCAACGGTGCTGAGAAATACAACCGCGAAAGTGACGGTTTAATTCTTGGTCTTTTCCTTAGACTAGAGAATATGCGAAGTCAGTTTCTTGTGGGCCAACCAAAGCTCTGACAAAGAAATGTTTTATAGCTAATCTTATTCAAATTTCATCAAATGACATGTTTGGGAGTATCGGATAATTTCGTCACAGTTTGGCTCGAGAATACTGTTAGCGAACGGGATAGATACGATTATATCGCAGATAACCTTTATTTCCGAATTTTGTTTCTGATTCAATTTCTTAATAGAACACAATGATAAATATTCCAATGTTTGTTTGAGCTAATTATAATTATTTTGTTTATCGAGTGTATTTTAAGAAATTCAATGAAAATATACCTTCTGAATATCGATATTACCAATTTGTGAAAGTGCACCGGATGCAGTTAAAATGTCGTTTAACTTCGAAAGGTCACATATTTTTCCAAACCTGATGCACCGATAAACGAGCGTTTACACAGGATTTAATGCGACGATCCATATGCATTTGGTGAAGATCATCCATAGTAAAATTGGTTTTAACACATCTGTAATCTTAAAAACCAAATATTAATTACCATGAGTTCTCTTCGGCATATGTAGGTGAATCATTGCGGTTAATATTTTGGTGACCTCGTGAACTGCATGTTACTAAACTTCCATAAACATGGTGAATCATGTGAAATTGAAGTTGATTTCAGTTTTACCAAACATCTAACGATGTCCACTCATCCAATGTACATGCAAAAATCGAGAATATTCACACTTAATATTCATAGTAAATCAATGGTCACAACTACGATGCAAGCGACGCTAGTAATGCTATGAAACTTATCTAGTTGGTAACATATCATTCAGCACCAATAATTGTTCGCCTATTGCTGGTCGTTAAAAAATCGGTTTATACGAACTTCGGTCTGTTAAGATGAGAATGGCCAGAAAATAAATTTATGGTTAACTACGAAGACTGGGTTAAATTCAATTTCTAGCATTACGATCAGGACCAATTCCTGTACTCCAAATTGTCGCGCAATGTAGTGTTCTCAAATAAATCGATGTCTCTCGTTCTGGACTCGCAGAAAACATTCCTGGTTATTTTTTACGAAGGACTATTTTAGATTGAAGGAATTTTGGTTTTGTTTAAAATGGTAATTGTAAATCCGCAGGTGATTTTTGAAATAAACTTGTAACGGGGAGGCGGAGATGGTTGCTAAAAAACATGTTTAACTGATGTTATTAGAACGATAATTATTCGCTTGAATATAAGTACGCTGAAATTTTGATCAATATATCTTTGAAAGAAACTATTGATACGTATATATTAATAAGATAAAACCATTAAAATGCACTGAACCCTGCATGCCTAAGTGGAACGAAATAACGAGTTTGAGCAGTCTTGGGTGGCAGCCTATCAGATAAACAATTTTGAAAAGACCCACCCTGCTGACGTAGTCGAATGCTTTCGTTAAATCAGTGGAAAAAGCGTATAATTACACACGGTGTTCCCGACAAATTTCTTGGAGTTGTCTCATGGAGAAGATAATGTCCACGTTTGATCTTCCCCTGCGAAGCCACATTGAGATTCGGAGTAAATTCTATTAGCTTAATCGTGTTGCCTTTTTGGAATTACGAGCTCCACTTTTCTGAAGCATGCTAGTTTTGAAATGCCAGTCAGTCGCTTTCGCTCTTTGTACTGTCAGTAGAAGCAGTTGCGCCGGGTCACAGATGACTACGCTTGCAGGCCTGGAGCTGGACTTGATTGTCAGATGGTAAATGAGACGCGTGTCATTATACCCAAAACTGCCCCGGCCGTTACAACCATCGACCCAATGGTTATAGTAGTCGTTCTATATGTAGTATTACGAAAATGTGCCTTAACCAACCATATTAGATGCGAAATTGTACAAAAACCTATACATCATCATGTATTATAAGCGTTATATGAGGTGCATTTACATCTACAATCGAGCTAATGATAGCGTGAATTGATTGATATGGAGGAGGCCATTTCAATTATAATGTTCAAGTGCTAACGTTAAATTTATGGGCTTCCGTGAAGACTTGGTAAATTCTTCAGCATTGTGCTTTTACTAAACGGGACATTGCTGATGTTCGTGTGCGTGGACAATCTGGCTAACTAAAAATCTATTATTGATACATAAGAGAAACTCAAAAATTTTGGACAGATTTATTTTGTTATTTGCAACTTCGCGCGTTGCCCTTCCATATTGTTGGTTCGACATATTTGAAATACGAGCATTCGTCTCGGCCATAGTGCTACAAATGTAATTCCACTCGGCTGCTTCGTCGTTAAACATAACATATTTTGGCAAAGTCATCTGGGCTGTCCGATATTGATTACCAGCAAAAACGTATTGTGGTTCGACTTAAAATGAGTTAATTTTTATTGCCGCATACCGCATGAGATTATTGATTTAAAAAATTTACTTTCTAATTTTATAAGCATTGATCGTGGATACAAAATCCATTTTTTGCATGTATTTCTACCGCATACATAATTAATTTAACTTGGACGTCATGGGTATCAATCTTTCCCACGTTGATTTGCACTACTAGACCGATCAACATACTTTCCATGCTGATGGTATGATCTTAGAATAGCAATATATATCACTACCTTCGCTCTTTAATTTCGAGGATGTAGTGCCACATACTATTTTCAAAAGTATGTGGTCAATAGCAATCATAACCATGTCGTACGGAGTGTTTTCATGTAGCGCAGGCCATCAACCGATCATCAACAAAGTTATCAGTTCAAATTCACGTTAAAATGTATCCACAATTCGATCATTGGACAAATAGTGTAGGAGTGCGAGAAGACGCTGTGAAAATCGATGCCATATCGCGTCGCGTGCTTCCGACGAGCTATATTTTGATAGATATTGTGGACACGACCACAACTATATTATAAGTGTCCGTTTATGACTTGGGAACATTGGTCGTTCGCGAAAGAGCCCGAACGTGAAATTATTCTGGCTGCTCGTCATATGTTGTGGATGCTGTGTTTTTGCTTCTATGGGTATCAGCATCTTGTTTGCTAGCTCTTGATTCACGTTTTAAGGACGACAATAAAACTTATAAACGCGATTTCCACCATAAACTGATTGGGAGCACAAACCAAGGTACGTGATCTGATGTTTGCCAACGATGCAGCAATCAATACTCACTTTCAAATAATCTCGAAAATCGATCTAAAGTATTCCTATTTACAGATACCACTTCAGAAATCTTCATGTGAAGATACAACTATTAACACACCATTTGGATTTTATCATTATAAGTTTATTCCAGTTTGGATTCTTTTCACCAGCTTTATTCCAATATTGTTGATGGTCTCCAAAGTGTTGAAGTCTATCAGGACGATATTCTTTTTGGACTCGTTATTGGTGCTCATTATAAACGTTTATTAGCTCTACACTCTGGTTGCAAACATTAAAACGTTATATTAAATCTGGAAAAATGCATCATTTCTGTTAATATGATTGGTTGTTTTGTATACCGTGTATACTCAAATTGACTCCGTCCAGACCAGAATCGTCTTAAAACTTTGGTGCAAATTGAAATCGCCATATTCTTTTAGTGAACTTCGATCGGCAATGGGAGTGTTGCAATATTATTATAAATTCATCACACATTTTGCAATAGTTGCTAATTCATTGTTTACATTAATGAATGTAACCAAGTTCGGGTGGATCGTTCATTCATTTTGTAATCCAGTGCTGTAATTAACACATTCACACCAAATTTGCCCTCTGTTATATTCAAAAATGCGTCTTTTCGTGAAAATAGTGTTGTTTTAGAGCAAAATGGTCATCTGTTATTGTGTATTTCACGTCGACTGAGTAAAGCAGAAATAACTTGCTTGCTCTGACTCATCGAGAAACGCTTGCTTTTATTGGGGTGTCATGCGCTTACACATATATTTTTTTGTCATGAATTCACTAAAGTAACCGTTCATGAAGCACTGACATTCATTTATAACCCGACGTATTTATTGGCAAAATCTACTGCAGCAATGGTTCAGAGATGGAACATAGCTCTTGGTGCATATATTTACACCATTTAACATCGGAGTGCAAAACATATTCCGCATGTAGATTTTTATCTCGCAATGCTCGTTTGAATAATTTTGTCATCGTCAACGTTGCAAATATTTACCTTCTAAAAGATTCAAAAAATAAATCTTCTTAGCATATGGCATTCCAGGAGAAAGTTTCACCTTTGTCCGACTAGGTAAAGACAATATTAAACAACGAAATCTATTTTTTGAAATTTTCAGATAATAGTTTTTTATCCTATTTACTTGACAAAAAACATTTTGAAAAGTATACGAAGGTTTTCGAATGTGGTCAAGAAACCCGACTTGACAACCATGAAACGGAAATTCAACTATAAAATACACAAAATATAAAATATACAATCGAGAATGCCGAGTGCTCAAAGCATTTAAATGTTTTCGTGTTCAAGTTATACCATTGGGCTTTAGCAGGTGTTTAATGGGGTTTGGTAAGTAATATTTTGAATGATAACAAGAGGTCACTCGGTATGTTACTATTATTCAGTTACATACAAATTCTTCCACTAAATCGTTCATATACACCAAGAATAGAACAGGTCCAAGCATCGAGACTTGCTGTAATACACTTGTGAAGTCTATTCTCCTGGAGATAGTGCTGCCAAAGCAAACATGAACGTGTCTATCAGTAAGAAAGTCCCTTAACCAATTCAGCAACAATCATGTTATTCCATAAGCTTCGATCTTTTATTAGAATGTCATAGATGACTCTATTGAAAGTAGCGGAAATATCAATATAGGAAGCATGTTCATCCCCACGTTCGTCTAGAGCCTTGGTCCAAAACCTCCAACGTTGTAAGAACTTTAGATAAACAGCGACAATTTCTTTGAAAACCGTGTTCTGCTGCAGTCAAAATATTTCGGTTTCCAAAATGTTCTCTCATGTGCGTAGGCACAATGCGTTCCACTAATTTAGAGCTCACCCGAAGTAACGTTACCGGTCTATAGTTTGCTGTGTCTGAACGGCTGCCGCCTTTATTATTATGAGTTATTATCCCTGATTTCCAACACGGTAGGAATTTGCTTTCCAAAAAGCTGAGATTGATTAAGCGCGTGAGAGGACAAGTCAAAGCAATGCGATACATACGAAGTATGGCGGGGGTATTATTTTCTGCGCCAGGGGAATTCTTTATGTTTAGTTTACATACTTTTTTGCCCAAACATATATTTATTGACAGTCCATTTACTCATTAGTTCAAACGTGGCGAATATTGTAAAACTTGATGAGAGATACAACGCTTAGGAATGAAGACAAGTCAGTAAGACATTGGTAAAGCATCGGCGGTATCCTTGACAGATGAGTAAATCGATTTGGTATTTGTGTAGAGAATACGCCTGGTTTGATTCTTTATCGCTCATTTACTATCTTGTAGAGAAACTGAGTATTCTTTTCCATTCTCTTATGCAAGTTCTTTGGAACTGCATGTCACCTTTACTTTCAAGAGTCATCACGTGATTCCGTTTCTTACAGAATCGCCTCCAAGTTGCTTTCGTACCAACATTATATTGCGTTTCCCAAAACTCTTACTTCATAGCTAACCATTTCTTTGTTCTACTCCGGATAACAAACTGGTAGTTGTAGTTGAATTTGGGTGGTATAAAATTCGAGTTCTCGTCATTCTTCGAATTCAAATAATCTATTAATATATTGTAATATAAACCACAATCCATGGAATCAAATTCCTGAGTGTGATCATCCTGAAGTTTGAAAGTTAGGAATTAAAATTGTATTTTCCTGACGACTTTCGTCTATTCTCTCAATCGTTTCGCACTACATACCACACCCGAAACAAGCACTTTATGATCACTATTTCCCAGTGGTGACAGGTAGTGAACGTCCTATACCGCGGTTGCTTCTAGCGTTCAGATAAGATCAAGTGTTGAATGTTGGTTAAGACCCAGTCTGCGAGTTGGCTATTTAAGATGGTTGTGCAGTGTATCAACCTCATTGAATTTATCTTCAAACTGATTTATCTTCATACAGAATGTGCTCACTTCTTAAAAAAAGATGCGGAAGATTGAAGTTACCCATGATCAGCCATTGAGTAGTCCGGCAGCTGGTGCTTTATTGCAATGATTCGATCAGTTTATCATTAAATGATCTTTCGAATGATGGCGAGCGGTAAATGATGCCTCAGAACATTCATCTCCTTTGACCAGGTTTACTGAACACCACATCGTATCAGAAAGGCTGAGGTCAGGATGATCGATGACGTTACGCTGCCATAAACTGCGAATAAAGACTGCAACTTCATCTCCGGATCTTAGGCGATCACGACAGAGTAGTGACATCTTCGGAATATAGAGGTCAGCATCAGTCATGTCGGGCTGGAACAAGTCCCGGTAATTGCAACAAAATTGGGTGAAAGTCTGTCAAAAATCTCGCATAGTCAATCTTATTTGTTAGTTAAACATGCACTTGATCGTATTCATTTTACACAATGTAGGATCGCGTAATGTAGCTATGGGTCCGACACGCGATTAGTTGGACCTTGTTCTTTTTAATGAGTAACATTTTGACTGTCAGTAACAAAATTGCAATCCAACAGTGACTGCAATTGTTCTCCGTGTGTTAGTGAAGAAATACGCTTGGGCACCATTATTCTCACGTAAGCAGAAGTTTTGCGCGGTACGATTTCCAGTTGGTATTTATGGCGATACCCAAGTGATCTTAGGAGGACTGAACCCATTGACTTCGTAGTTGGAGGATATGGATAATTTAAATTGTCTACAGCAATTAAATCACGAGATCTAATGGCATAAGCAATGAATAACCTTTGCTTTCAATCGCTTTGCTTTGATTCCGAAGCTGATACTGCATCAAAATTTTCGGGGACACTTAGGAATATTGAACTACGTGAATTATATTGGTCTCGACAAGTGGACTGACCTTCCCGTTTCCACGAGATTATGTCGGCTTGGATTCCGCAGGTCGAATTGGGACGAGAACTGAGTAGATACGCATTGAGGATGACTTTTCCCATGTCAGATTTAGTTCGCAATGTCACCCTTAATAGGTGTGCCTGGTCTCAGTCTTGTAGCATTTTTACCGAGTTAAGCGCGTAATCGAAGTAGGCACTAAATTTTGCAAGCTGATGCGTATACATAGCTTAGTTCATTTCTCGAGCTTATGTGCTTATCTTGCTGGAAAATGTGTATCTGTCGACTCCGACCAATGTGTTCACAATGTGTTCACTTCCAAGAATAAAATTTATTTATTTATTTATCAGATTAGGACCAAGGTAAGCAGGGTTCACTAGGTCCAACTTTATTATACCCTAATAAACAGTCACTATACTCATTTAAGGAGCGGTGTTTTGCTAATTTTTTTTCTTTTTGACGCTTTAATGCAACGTTTATTTCGGATTGATTTGCTTTGTCAATTGTATCTACCAAAAGCGGTTCGAATGTTTCCTCAAGTTTTGCACAACAATTTTCCAAAATCTATATTCGTGATTGCAACTTTGCTTCACAGGGAAGATTTAAATAAATAAATAAATAAATAAATTTTATTTTCGTAAATCCAAGGCATGTTAATTATGATCAATAATTTCTAATAGCTTTGTACAATCAGATTATAGTATGTACATTAGCAAAAACAATTTGTTCAAGGTCATTTTTTCAGCGGAATTTAGCGTTCAATAAAGTTTAAAGTTGTTATCAGGTAATCGGTACGTGATCTGATATTGTACGAAAACACAGCTATTGCGAGGAAAAGTCTAGAATGTTTCCGGCTACACTGATGATCAACGGATAAGGTCCATGTAAGATGCGCGAAGAATCTCTATTGTTGATGTTCCAAACTTTCTCATTTTGATTGTTGTAAATAGACTAATCTTTCCTGACCATGAAACGTTTTTTTGTCCGCTAGGCGAAGGTGATTTATTCCACTGGTTTGAGGTCTGGGGGCCAGATTCATTTTGGAGCGGATTAAGATTTTTGCTGTGGGTATATCGCTATATCACTACGAACTGCACTACATACTTAACAACGGCCGGAGAAATCAACGTAATTAATAAACTATATCACTTTTTGCGTTTTGGCTTTATCAAAGTTGCTATTTACTTTACCCAAGCAGCCAAAACATTTAATTACCTGCGATAATATGAATACTATATTCTTCGTAGCACTTACCCCATTTTTGCACATTTGACACGCAAATCATGCTGCCTTCTTAGCCTTGGGAATTGAGGTCATCCTTCGTGTCTTTATTTCAACCCAGTGAGCGATGCGTCCGTACACTTGGCCATGTAGTTGTTTATCGATCGGGGCGAAAGCGTTGGATCGGATTGACGTAATCCAAGTGGTAAAAATCGAACGAGTTTCAATAAAAGTGACGCAGTTCAACGAGTTTCGATCTCATAGAGTTGAAAAAGTTATAAATTGTTACGAAACGATGTGATCTTCTCAACAGTATTTAAAAATGAACGATATTCCCAGCCCTCAGGTATACTGTACGTGTAGGTAAATTTAGGCTAAAACTTAAAAAGTTGGATGTTAAGGGATTCGTTTGGAAAGTATTTAGACGAGTTTAATTACCTATGCACCATCCAGCTGTAAAGAGCGATGGAGGAAATAAATCCAAAAGCATGAGAGTAATCATTTATGCTTCTGCATAGCACGTTACAAACCAACGCAACTGCAATGAGCCAAAAAGAAAAAAGTTTTGGCTGTAATGGGTGTGTGATTCTTAGCAGCTTTCTGTTTTCTTTTTTTGAGAAATTCTACACGCTCGCATTACGTTTTAGAAAGTTAATGTCCCGTGTAAAATGAAGCCAACTGAACTAAATTTAACGGGACAACTCCGATTATTCTTGTTTTTCTTCTTGATAGACGACAGAGGGTGAAGCCCTGGTAAACCGCATCTCTTTCTATCAGCAACATATTCAAGGAGAACTTCAGTTGAAGAAATCCTGTCCTGTGTTGTACAGCTTCCTAGTGATAACAGGCAGTTCATTATCCACTAGTTGCTTGAACTGGTGTTTCTATCTTGATGCAGTAACCAATGTCGAATGCTCATTCCACAAATTAACAAGCCTTGTTAAGCGCGTGAATCCTTGTGTTAAACTCAGTGTTATTCGCTTTCCAAGCTTCAGAGAATCGCCCCTGGTTCTTGAGTCAGCCATGAGAGGGAAAACCTCACGCAGCTCGGCACCTTAGGCTTAAAACTTTGTACTGTTTTCTTCGCCCAGTGGTTACAGTTTCGCCAGCTGGTCACGTTCTCACACAGTTTGTGGAGAGTTTGCTGGCGAACCATATTCAAAAACTCGTATCACGTATTTGAAATAAAGAATAAGAAACATTTGTTGAGTAATAGCTGACAAGGACCGACTAATAGTCCAAGAAGCCTTGCTGTTTTTATCGACTTCAGATTTAAGCGACGGTCTCAAAATTGTAACTAGGTAGCTTTTAATATCTATTTATTTCAGTTAATGATCCCCAAGGCAGTACGTACCTGCAGGCGTGCTTGGCTTCAAAATTATTACTGCGCATTTCTGTCGGTTTACAGGAAGCTGCCAATTTACCGTCAAATTAAGCTATTTGTCCTATTTGTATTGGAAAACTGAACTCTCCCAAAATAGTTTACGGCAACCTAGACTTTCTGATCATCTGCAAATATAGATAATTCAGATTTAATGTGTCTGGGAGGTTATTGACATATAATTTGAAAAGTAATGGAGAGAACAGATCACTGCGGAATCCCTGATGTTGAACGTGTTGTTGGTAACGTAGTTTCTTGAACAGTTCTCTATTAGGGAGATGAAGGCATATCTGGAATGCTCTTCGGAAGCTGAAACAAGTTTCAGTGTTCGCGGTTTATCCTCCTAAATTTTCCGGCGACTTCGGAATTCAGAAATCATGGAAACTCCTTTTTCTCGTTTATTTAATGGCTTTGAAAAACTTGATTGAAGAAATGTGTGCTCTTGCTATGAACGTATCTTAACCATGTCTCTGATTTGCTCGCAAGTATTCACAAATAATCAAGCATCGCTTCCGAGAATCCATATGTGGCTCCATTGATACTGAAGATCCAATTGCATTTTCAGTAGTACGCGCTTGATTTACTTCATGAAGCTAAGCATCTATTTCACTCAATCGCTAAGCCGAGATTGCATAGCACGGATCTTTAGGTAGACCCTTAGACGTCATGTCTGCCTATTTTTTCATTCCTGGCTTTTGAGTACTCGGCGTTGAAGTCCAGCAAACGGCGAGTTCATGCAAGTTGGGTGCAACTTCAATACTAATACTATTGTGTAAACGGTTTGTAGTCGAAAAGGCCTGCTCCACATATAGGTGGTGTTTGTCCTGGACTGAGGTTGAGTCAATATCTATGTCTCCTCCGTCGAGCTGTCTATCGGTTTTAATTTAACTACCACCGTAATTAACATTCAATAATGTAAGGCATCTGTTAAATACCGTAAGAATATTATCCATTATGTCTTCTGAAGCCATTGACATGTCTCTGATGTCCTTCCTCCGTACCGATTATACATCCATTTAAAACATATTTGACATTGTCCAACTTTTGCCTTATCTGCAACCTGTTTTGAGATTCAAGACACACGTCTCCAGAAAAAGCAGCGGACCCCTGATTACCATTAATCTTTTCACAGTAGGTGCTGTATTATCTACTTCTGCAGATTTTCTAGTCATAACCATGTTTAAATCCGTTGATAATCGGATAAATACAATGTCGAAAAATTCGCGATAAGCAAAAATTCACACTTGACCTTTTGACTTTTTGATTTGATTGCAATTACATTTTGCTAAATATTGATCATGCTTAGCATACCTTAGATATCCGAAAAAAATTATTCATTCAATTATCGCAAAGCTTATTTTAATTTTATTCAAAAATGGTTAAAAACGTCATTAATTTTTACTACAATTTCTCTTCTTCTTTTTGAGATTTATTTTGCATTTTCCTTAACTCACAATATTCTTTTCACGAAATGAGTCGCGTTGATAAGATAAACGAAGGCAACAACTGCGCAAAATGTGCCGTGGATGTTCTAGACGATGTCCCTGCCCTCCAATGCGATCGCTGTGATTCTTGGCAGCATCTGAGATGCTCGAAGATTCCTAAATCGCTTTATGATTGTTTAACAACGCATAAAAATGAAGAAATATTATTTTTCTGTGTTGCGTGCCGAGCCCGCCATCGAAGAGACAAGCTGGCCGACAAACGCAGCAGTAAAGCGCCTAAATCCGCTATTATCGACACGCCAAACAATTTGCGACTAACCGAAGACACAAATCAGAACACTACTTACGCGGAGATAGCAACCAATGCGTCCTCACCAGCCGCGGAGCCATACTGCGCGATTGTCACCAGACTTCAACGCCTGGAATCCCTACTAGATGTGAGAAATCCTCAAGGTGATCAGATAACGCCAACTGCATCTCGATCATCGAAACATCATACTGCTTCTCAACGACAAACTATTAAGCCGAAACCGACTAACACCGATAAACTGCCTGTAGTTCAAAAGGCCACTCAACGCAGCTCGCAATGCCAGACCATTGTATGCACGAATGTGTCTGAAAGCTCCTCGCCGTGCTTCCAAACACGCAGGAAAGACGATGTGCAACAGTGGAATGCCATCTGCGAAAAATTGCAACTTGAAGTAACGGCGGTTTCCTTGGTACGTCTTTCCAGACGCCCGAACTCGCTTCACGCGGATGCACCACGCCTACTACGAATCACCCTTGAGTCTACTGCGAAGGTAGAAGAAGTCTTGCTCTCGGCCCACCTTCTCCGGAATACGAAATCACCTATCCGCATTTTCCCTGACGTTCCATGGTCTCAAAGACAGATGCAAAAGCAGGACGGTTACGATTGGAAATCGGAGAATGATAAACGCAGCATCTTTATTCACGGTGTTCCTGAACTGAACAATGAGGACTTAGCTAAGAACACTCTACACGACTGCTCTCAATGGCGCTACATCCAAGAGCTTAGCAAAATCAAAGGAACTATGACGACTGCCGTGAAACGCCTTCCCAAGTCCTCCAGTTACAAGGGCAATGCTCCGCGCATTCTGAAAATTACATTCCACTCAGAGGATATGGTAAGTACCGCTTTGAGGTTGTGGTATGATAACAAGCGCTTTGCACCCACGGAGGTTCGACTTCGCTCCGCAGTCGACAAACCACAGCCTCGTCTACAATCACCAGTCGCGTCGAATGGAGACCAATCTGCTAGCGAATTACACACGACTGTTTCAAAAAACTCCCAGGAGCCGGCTTCATCGGGGCCGGTGGAATAAGTGCACCTCCAGTAGCCGATCCCATTGAGATCGGCACAACAGACTCCCAATTACTGCATCAAAAATATTTAAAATGCTGCTATACAAATGCCAGAGGTTTTTTGACAAAACATTCTGAACTAAATCTCTTGAATTTAGCCGAAAATTTCGACCTTATTGCGATAACAGAAACGTGGCTCACCACAGATGTATTATCTTCTGAAATCGCCTTGTCCGGAATGCAACTTTTTCGTATGGATCGTCCATCCAAAGGTGGTGGTGTACTCCTCTACGTTAATCAAGCTCTCTCCTGTGAACTGGTTGATGATGAGAGATTACCCCACACCGATACCCTTTGGTGCCGCCTCAAATTACAAAGAAGTGATTCTGCACTACTTGCCGTAATCTACCGTCCCCCAAACACATCGGAAGAAAGTGACCATTGTTTGCTTACTTGTATCCGGAATTTCTTATCAATGAACTTTACCCACATGTTAATTATGGGCGACTTTAATTCACCTGGTTTGTCGTCAGGTACCACGGTTCACAACTTTGCAAGAGATTTTCTGGAAGTTATTACCTCTCACCCGTTGTACAATCACGTACTGGACCCCACCCGCTATAGTGGAAGCTCCAATGCATCAACTCTCGATCTAATCTTTACCAATGAAGAGCATATGATATCCAACTTGGTTACGTATCCCCCACTAGGTAAAAGTGACCACGTAATCTTATGTTTCTCATATATCTCGTACGCTTATTATCCAAACAATCGTGTACAAAAACAGCGATATGTGACCGATTATCGTCTTTTATCCGAACTTGTCTCCGCTAACAATTGGACTGTGCCCGAAAATTTGGGACTTGACGCCTGCTGGACCGAGTTTGTGACGAAATGGCATGCACTCTTGGATATTTGTACATTCGAAAAGCCATATGCACCGCAGCGCAGAAATGCAGAAATTCGAAGCAGAACTAGAAAAGTAATTGCACTACGTAATGAAGCTTGGTACAAGTATACTACATGTCCCACTCCTTCCAGCTGGGAATCATATCGACGTTTGCGGAACCATAGCGTTTCTCTCAAGCGGCAAGATCGATACTTATATCAACGCAGCCTGACTGATAAGTTCGTGCAGAACCCAAAACTCCTGTACCAGCATATAAACAGCAAAAGAAAAGTAAAAATCGGCATACCACCTCTTCAATCTTCGAGAGGGTTAACTGCTACGTCCGTTGACGCAGCGAATGCACTCCGGACGCACTTTGAACCTATCTTTCAGGTAACACAAGGTCCACTACAGCTACGCCAAATTTCAATAATCCCCCACATTTCAACCAATCTTTTTACCCCTGAGATTGTTCATCGAAAAATACTATGCATGCGCCAAAACGCCTCCCCGGGGCTCGATGGGATACACCCAAAAGCTTTAATTGCCGCAGCGCCCATAATCTCAGACTACCTAGCAGCCTTATTCCAGCGTTCTTTGGACGCCACAGAAATACCGCAACAATGGAAAGACGGACTTATCACCCCTATATTTAAATCCGGTGATCGTACAATGCCGAGCAATTACCGCCCAATTACCCTTCTTCCCATTATTTCCAAGATTATGGAGAGTATCCTGGCCGACGCAATAATGAATCACCTGGAAACAAACAACCTTCTCACATCGGAACAACACGGGTTCCGCAGCCATCGTTCATGCACCACAAACCTCATACTTGCGCGCGATGACTGGACCAAAGCAGTTGATTCCGGCTTAGGGGTAGATGTTGTTTACCTCGACTTCTCCAAAGCCTTTGACCGTGTTGACCACAGTATCCTCTTGCACAAGCTCCAGTTTTATAAAATTGGTGGTCCCCTTCTGGCATGGATAGAAAAATTCCTGCAAAATCGAACTCTTCGTGTGCGTGTCAGGCAATCCCATTCGGAGAGCTTCACAGCGACCTGTGGTGTCCCACAGGGATCCGTACTAGGCCCACGATTGTTTCTTATTTTCATCAATGACATCGGGTTAACAATAAAGTCACCATTTCTTATGTTCGCGGATGACATCAAGCTTTGGCGACATCAGCAGACATCAGATGACCACGACAAATTGCAGGCCGATCTAGATGTGCTACACAAGTGGTCATCTGAAAATCGCCTGAATTTTAATACATCTAAGTGCCATACTCTTTCACTGAGAATTAAATCACCAGTTCCGTACACCCTTGGAGGGGAGCAACTACAAAATGTCGAGAGCGAAACGGACCTTGGAATCATTATGCAGCGGGACCTAGGCTGCTCTCGTCATTGCTGCAAGGCTGCTGGATCGGCAAACCGAAATCTAGGATTTCTTAGACGAGCCTTCGGACATTTTCACGCACAGATCCTGCCACGTTTGTTGACAGCCTATGTTCGTCCATCGCTGGAATACTCTGTCTGCGCATGGAGTCCATGGCTAAAGAAGGATATACAGCAACTGGAGCAACCTCAACGCAGAGCTACCAAGTTTATTCGAGGTTTGTCCAGTACAGCATATGAGGAACGTCTGAGAAGATGTAATCTCTTTTCCCTAAAATACCGTCGTCTGCGGGGAGATCTGATTTTCACATTCCGTGCACTTACCGAAATCAATCATCCATGCAGGAATATGTTTATCTTGTCTCCTCTTGTCAATCACCGTGGACACAATCTCAAGCTCTCACACCAAATCAGCCGGTTAAATTGCCGCAGTAATTTTTTAACGCTTCGAATTACGCGAGTATGGAACGCACTGCCGGCAACCGTTGTAAACTCCCAATCAGTCTCAACCTTTAAACAACGCTTGGACACACATATGAAAGGGTATGTTTATTCTGCGTGACATTTTTTTTCTTCTGTCTTCACACCGATTATAATGCGTTCCAAGTTTTCCACTCTTTCAGACTCACTATTTCCCGTGTCTGGAGTCGATCTCCTACCCGTACAAATGCCACAAGAATCCCGGAAAGGTCTAACACAACCCCGAAGCCTCCCTATTCTCAAGCTACCGCCTAGCGAACTCGGGAAGACGCAACTCCAAAGCGAGTGTGGCCCGCTATAAGGCCTCCCCGCACCCATACTGATTATACTGACCAATTTATTCCCTCGAACCCCACTCTGACGTTTTTTTTTTATCCTATTTTTTCGATCCACTGTAAACACATCCTGTGGTTATTTGAAGCTATGTGCTTATTTTACCATAAATATACTATTGAACTATTGTATATTGAATCGAAAGCAGAAGGGAAGATTAAAATCCCTGTTTGAGCTCAACAGTAATATAGACATGGGTGACTTCTGCTGACAAGCAAACCCTGATAGAGTAGAGGAACACCACTAATATCACTCCGGGGATCAAGTCCATCCGTCTCAACAAATGCTGATCCAACGCGCTTTTGAATAGCTGTTCAGATGGTAAGACAGGAGCCCTTTCGGTAGAGAGTTCCTAGTGTTCACCACCCGCGTGGATAGCGTGCTCGCATTACTCAGCTTCACCTTCTAGGCTTCTGCAACTTAAAGTCATGTCCACGAGTCCTCGACTCACCTACTAATCGGAAGTACTGGAGAAACTCGTCTCCATATTGACCGAGAAGAATACGGCGTGTCAGGAGCAGGTCATATCTTTCCCTTCGAAGCTCTAGGGGGTAGAGTTTCAGCAAGCTCCTCCTATCCTCGTACGCCAGTTGGCGCATTCCACAAACCATCTTAGTGCCCCTCCTTTGTACCGTCTCCAAGGAGTCGCATTCGCCTTTGGACTGAGGAAATGCAACAGGTAGCCCATATTCCAACAGAGGACGAATGTACACAGAGAAAAATGTCTGGAAAACATTTGCGGGGTAATAGACGCAAAGGAACGCCGAATCGCCCAGAGCATGCTGGTAGCGCTGCCTATTCTCCGACAAGTGTCAGCCTTCGACTTCAAGAATCCATAACCAGAATCCCTAGTCCTTTTTTCGACCGTCACCGCTCTAATAGGCTTACCTCCACAATAAAGTATTCACCAGCATGTCATCGGGTTTATGCGCATGACCACTGTCGTTCTCTGTTAGGAGGGTAACCTCCGAATGTTCATTATGTAATAGTTTACAGTTTACATAAAACCTCTTTTCCCTCTTTCAGCTTGCCATTGGTGCTTTTGTACTTCAGCAATAAACTTCCATTTCAAATCACTCGTGCTTCCGTCTGAACCAGTCTGTTTGCGAATCTAGAGTTTTCCCGTGACTGTGAAACATAACAATTTGGCGACGGGGTATTACTGAATCCACATACAATGTCTATACCAGTAGAAGATGTAACAAAGCTTCTTCGCGATCAACAGGCGCTGTTTGAACAAAGTCAAATGCGCATGATCGAATTACTCACACAACGTCTAAACTCTATAGCAACGGTTGGATCGTCTCATGTGCAGTCTGAAACAATAGATTCTGTATCTGCTACCATCACTGAGTTTCATTACGAACCTTCATCGGGACAAACATTCGATGCCTGGTACAAGCGCTGGGAGGACACCTTTCAGCATGAGCTCAGCAGCAAGGATCCAGCCTGGAAAGCACGTTTACTGGTTAGGAAGCTTAGCACGGTTGAACATGAACGTTTTACCAATTTTATCTTGCCGAAACAACCCAAAGATCTCACCTTTGAGGAAACGGTAGCTCAGCTCCGTGAAATATTCGGCGACCAAGCTTCATTGTTCAATCTTCGATACAACTGTCTGAAGTTATCCAAGACAGCTACCGACGACTATGTCACATTTGCAGGAATCGTTAACCGAGAGTGCGAAAGGTTCCAGTTGAAATCACTGACCGAAGATCAGTTCAAATGCCTCATATTTGTTGCTGGTCTCTCCTCTCAGAATGATTCAGACATCCGTATGCGGTTGCTGTCCAAATTGGACCAAAATCCTAATATGACTGTTCAAGATCTAACCATCGAATGTCAACGTCTGCTAAATCTTAAGCACGATACTGCGATGGTGCAGCAATCAGCTCAGCCATCAACTTTGGTCCAGAAGGTGAAACAAACCTCATTCTCACATCCAAAAAAGCCCCCAACACCATGTTGGTCGTGTGGTGAATGGCATTTCAAACGGTTTTGTTCATTTAAAAAGCAGACATGCAATCGCAGAGGTCACAAGGAAGGATTCTGTCCTCCGAACAGTAATGATGATAAGAAGATTCGTCATCCGCGAAAACGGATTTTACAAAAGTCTACATTTTCAAAGCGTCCTCAGTCTAACTCAGTGTACGCTACTTTTAAAGTTGATTTCGAATCTCGCCGACGATTCATCACTGTATGTATAAATCAGACGCCAGTACGCCTGCAGTTGGATACTGCCTCTGACATAACTATAATCTCACATGCTACTTGGGATCTTATCGGAAAACCTTCCGTATGCCCCACTGAACATTGTGCTCAAGATGCTTCAGGAAATCCCCTACAGATATCTGGTGAGCTAAATTGTGACGTCTCCTTCAGAGATACAAAATTCACCGGAACTTGTTATCTGACAGAGCATGTGCAGCTAAACTTACTTGGTCTCGATTGGATGGAAAAACTAAATTTGTGGAATTTACCTCTGAATTCTGTGTGCAATAGCGTCTCTCTTGCTCATACAGCAGATTCTGAACCACATGAAGATGCGGTTATCGCTTCAATCACTCTTGAATCAGAAGTCAGCAGTGTGCTCACTACATCAATCCGTGCGCTTCCAGTCACTTCAGCCATGGTTTGTGAAGCTACTGCCCATGATCCACTACTTCAACGAGTCCTCGAACATATCCGTACCAATTGGCCGTCACAGTGCCCTGATGCCCAACTCATGCCTTTTTACCAACGCCGTTGTTCTTTGTCAGAAGTCAATGGTTGTATATTGTTTGCTCATCGCGTGGTTGTGCCCGCCCAATTGCAGCGAAAAGTTTTGGTTCAGTTTCATAACGGACATCCAGGTATTAATCGCATGAAGGCACTAGCACGAAGTTATGTTTATTGGCCTGGATTGGATCAGCAGATTTCAGATTTAGTACGCAATTGTTCTAAGTGTCAATTGTCAGCAAAATCTCCACCCAAATCAGTTTTGTTTTCTTGGCCTCCACCTCAATCTCCCTGGTCACGTTTGCATATCGACTTTGCAGGACCAATAGATGGTCAACAGTACTTAATCCTTGTCGATGCCTACAGCAAATGGCCCGAAATATTTCCCATGGACCGTATAACATCTGAAGCCACCATCATGAAACTTCGTCATATTTTCAGTCGTTTCGGCGTTCCAGACATTTTGGTGTCAGATAACGGTACTGCTTTCACCTCCGCAATTTTTGCCGAGTTCTGTCAACTCAACAACATACAACACATCCGTTCACCGCCTTATCACCCGCAATCCAACGGGCAGGCAGAACGTTTTGTTGACACATTCAAGCGAGCCATCTCTAAACTCAGGGGAGAGGAGACCATACCAGAAATCATAGAAACATTCCTGATTAACTATAGAGCAACTCCAAACCCAAACGTTCCGAATAACTGTTCTCCAGCGGAAGCTTTAATGAACAGAAAGTTACGTTTGCCAATTGATGCAATATACCCGGTTGCACCAAAAACTATCACCAGGAACACTGCGATGCAAGAACGATTCAATCGTCGTCACAATGCAAAAAAGCGAGTGTTTACACCTGGTCAGGTCGTACTTGCGAAGGATTATCGTGGAGGTGTTGAGAAATGGACACAAGGTCGTATTCTACGCCGTTCCGGTAATGTAACTTACGACGTCGACGTTCAGTCTTCAGTCTGGGTTCGGCATGCCAATCAATTATTACCCTCAAATGTGCATACGATGAACAGTCCTAGAGACAATGTTCCACTTGACATTCTCCTCGACACATTCGAACTACGTCCGTCTACAAATGTTGCCGCCTCTCCGGAAACTCCTGATTTACGAAATCTTTGTACTCCACGAAGATGGACTGATCGTGTCCGGCATCCCGTTGCTCACATGCAAATCGACCCAAGGCAACGTTCATACAAGGCAAGAACTCAAAGGGGAGGTGTTAGGAGGGTAACCTCCGAATGTTCATTATGTAATAGTTTACAGTTTACATAAAACCTCTTTTCCCTCTTTCAGCTTGCCATTGGTGCTTTTGTACTTCAGCAATAAACTTCCATTTCAAATCACTCGTGCTTCCGTCTGAACCAGTCTGTTTGCGAATCTAGAGTTTTCCCGTGACTGTGAAACATAACATGTACATAACAATTGACCTTGATAACTCACTTTCCGTTGCTTCGTGGTCCGTGATTGCTGCCATGTACCTTCGTGGGGCATGACGAAGGTTTTCCGATAAGATCCAAGTAGCATGTGAGATTATAGTTATGTCAGAGGTAGTATCCAACTGCAGGCGTACTGGCGTCTGATTTATACATACAGTGATGAATCGTCGGCGAGATTCGAAATCAACTTTAAAAGTAGCGTATACTGAGTTAGACTGAGGACGCTTTGAAAATGTAGACTTTTGTAAAATCCGTTTTCGCGGATGACGAATCTTCTTATCATCATTACTGTTCGGAGGACAGAATCCTTCCTTGTGACCTCTGCGATTGCATGTCTGGCATTGGTGCTTTTTAAATGAACAAAACCGTTTGAAATGCCATTCACCACACGACCAACATGGTGTTGGGGGCTTTTTGGATGTGAGAATGAGGTTTGTTTCACCTTCTGGACCAAAGTTGATGGCTGAGCTGATTGCTGCACCATCGCAGTATCGTGCTTAAGATTTAGCAGACGTTGACACTCAATGGTTAGATCTTGAACAGTCATATTAGGATTTTGGTCCAATTTGGACAGCAACCGCATACGGATGTCTGAATCATTCTGAGAGGAGAGACCAGCAACAAATATGAGGCATTTGAACTGATCTTCGGTCAGTGATTTCAACTGGAACCTTTCGCACTTTCGGTTAACGATTCCTGCAAATGTGACATAGTCGTCGGTAGCTGTCTTGGATAACTTCAGACAGTTGTATCGAAGATTGAACAATGAAGCTTGGTCGCCGAATATTTCACGGAGCTGAGCTACCGTTTCCTCAAAGGTGAGATCTTTGGGTTGTTTCGGCAAGATGAACTTGGTAAAACGTTCATGTTCAACCGTGCTAAGCTTCCTAACCAGTAAACGTGTTTTCCAGGCTGGATCCTTGCTGCTGAGCTCATGCTGAAAGGTGTCCTCCCAGCGCTTGTACCAGGCATCGAATGTTTGTCCCGATGAAGGTTCGTAATGAAACTCAGTGATGGTAGCAGAGACAGAGTCTATTGTTTCAGACTGCACATGAGACGATCCAACCGTTGCTATAGAGTTTAGACGTTGTGTGAGTAATTCGATCATGCGCATTTGACTTTGTTCAAACAGCGCCTGTTGATCGCGAAGAAGCTTTGTTACATCTTCTACTGGTATAGACATTGTATGTGGATTCGGTAATACCCCGTCGCCAAATTGTTATGTTTCACAGTCACGGGAAAACTCTAGATTCGCAAACAGACTGGTTCAGACGGAAGCACGAGTGATTTGAAATGGAAGTTTATTTGCTGAAGTACAAAAGCACCAATGGCAAACTGAAAGAGGGAAAAGAGGTTTTATGTAAACTGTAAACTATTACATAATGAACATTCGGAGGTTACCCTCCTAACAGTACAGTAAAACAATGTTGTTACACAGCCCCCTTCCAAGAAGTCTTCGACCTATACCCACACGCCCGAACACTCGACCTGATCAGATACACCCTGATCTACACACATGCACCCATGTTTTCGTTCGCGTTGATAACGTCAAGAAACCTTTGCAAGCACCTTATACCGGTCCGTACAAAGTCCTGCAACGCAAATCGAAGTATTATATTCTCGAGTACAACGGAAAGAGTGATTCGATCAGTATTGATCGTCTGAAGCCTGCATACATCGAACAATCGTTACCCAGTGTGCCTCCATCCTCTACACCCACTACTCAACCTATGACTGACGATATGTCAAACCCATCCTGCACCCCTCCCACCCAACCAATGACTGACCAGGAATTGACAATTGAACTGGCTAAGCGGTGTCAGGTCGTTCCAGGCTGGAACATATTCTCTCAGCAACCAGTAACTTTGAAGTCAGCCAAGGCAATTGATCTGCGTGGGTCGATTGTCGGTGGTGACCAGGGTAGGATACACGAAACCGATAAGTACTAAGCCAAGTCACGTCTCATGGAGTGAACGTGCTGCCGGAGCTGAATCACATGTGGTGAACGAGCTGCTAGCGGGAATCGCCCGTCTGGCATGGTCTTAGTATGAACCCAGTAGGAGCAGATGTAGGCACATCCGTAGGTATATGGTATGAAAGCACAAGCCTGATCCAGGCAAAGTGCCGCACAGTCAGAGACTGCACGTAGGCTTGACAACGAAGAACCAGAAGCTTCGAAAACATAGTCCGTGCTGAAAAGTTCCTGCACCCCAGGGTCGATGGCGAACGGCTCCGCCTGGAGAAAGCTGAGTGGCGTGAAGTCGGGCAGGTAAGGACCTTGTCTGATAAGTTTCGTGTTGGGCGGCGTGTGCTCATGGTTGGGGCTACCGGGAGGATGGCGACAGGCGTCGGCGATCCGGGGGTGGCGCGTGCCACGGTTTCCAGAGCGGGAGGTGCGTGGGCTCATGGTCAGCATCAGCATCACAATCAAAGACAGCAATACACCGGTAGCACGTACCGAATGCTTAACTGCCATACAACCACGAAAAAGTAAAATCTTAAAAGATGGGGAAGGGTGGGACTTAAATTGCTACGGCTTCTATAGAAGAGTAAGCACAAACAAACTGGGGAGAGGTGCCTACACCTCGAATGGAACATACATTCAGACAAGTTTCGTGAACGAGTAGAGCAACATCAGCACGGTAGCTTCCTTGCGGCTTTCACTGTCATGCATCATAACAAGCTTTTCTCGTCACTCCGCTTGACAACATACAAGGTTAAGCAAACACTCCAAGAATATGCTTAGTGCAAGACCTCCATTGAGCACGGTTTCGGGACAAGTCCTGAAGCGTAACTAACCACTGCGATATCTGATCGCGGGGACACCAGCCTGGAAGACGCGCTGCGCCTACTTTGGAAAGGTTACTAGTAAGGGTTTTTAACTGCCTATGCCATGTGATGGTTTGGCCACCCGGAGATTTACGCCAATCAGGATGTGGCGTCGCAAAAAGAATCTGTTTCGGAAGTCGGTGGTCCGGCATCCGTAAAACGTGTTTCAGCCAGCGTAACCTATGCAGGTTGATCTGCTTCTCTATATCGACATTACTACCCAACAACTTATTTCGGAGAGCATCGGTGCGCATACGATTGTAACAGCTAACTCCTAGAATGCTGCAAAAACACCGGTTGTCAAATACTTGGTGACGCTGAATGTGTTCTTTACGTA
>JACCGJ010023190.1:0-36334 GCA_013407085.1 Atriophallophorus winterbourni
CACGCGAAAGGATACGAGAAATTATCGGACCCATGAATATGTGCTGGTCATACCCCACTCCCGCCTGAACTGTAGAAGGTATTTTTACTCTGTCCGTGTCTGTTTTACTTGAAACAGTTTACCTTCAACCGTTGCTCACGCCACTAACTTGCATGACTTTAAAACGAAATTAGACGAATTTTTATTGCATTATTCGTTTCCAGAACACTTATATACTGTTTAATCTATGTTCTTATATTGTTTATACACTTAAATTTCAATTTTTACCATCCTATGGTTGTTCTTAAGCTTGTTGCTTTTTAGACCATTAAAAACCGTGATTACCGTTGAATTACATGGTAGGGATTTCAATGTAAAACATACACATTCAGAATTAAAATTCGTTGGACAGTTCAGTCTCGAGTCGGGAATAATTACTGTGCAGTCATGACTCCGGCTGTTTCGGGGTGGTAGTCGTGTGAATAGATTATTCAGGGGATGGTTGGGGGTATGCAATATATTGAACATAAGAATCAAATCCCCTCTAAGATAGCGGTGGCGAAAGTAAAAAAGAATTAAGGCTTGTGATACGCTCTTCCTATTGTTTGTGCTTTTAACAGCGTACGAGCTTGGTGGTTTGGTGATATATTCTCTGCAATAGACTGATGTCCGATTTCTATCGGTAATTAAAGCGGAAGAAAAAATCTCAAAATTAACTATTCAGGATGATACAAATTAGGACTGTACAAATCTCTCCCGGACTCTCCTAGATTGTCAGAACTTTCAGAAGCGCGCTCTATTAGTTGACGTAGTGTGAGATGATTTTTAGCCAGTGGACTGTTCGGATAGAATGTGCGTATGAATACAGATCGAGAGGTTTCAAGCGTGATGCTAGGTTGGGTCAGCTTTGTGGTTATTTGACTATACGGCCTAAGTGTATTTGTCGTACTGAGGATGGATTGATAGAGAGTGATGGTGATTGTTCAAGGGACTTAGGTGGTTGATGTGACTGTGGAAAAACATCCGTTTGAGTAGTTGAAACACGGTGATTTGGTTCACTTGAAGTTCATAGGGATATATTTGCTCTGATCCGGAGGTGGATTTGACAAAGGCAGCTTTCAAACGGTCAATGTAAACCGTATCTTGCACACCATTTTAGTAGATGATAAAATGTATCGCTTGTCTGATAACCGCTTAGAACGTTCCAGTGTACAGAGGTTGGAGGTGTCCGGAAACTTGGTCGCTTCTGACAAAAATAAAAGCATATGTTTGTAAATCTCTTGAGAAATCTAAAGGATTAATGTGTGGTTGAGTTGGAAGTGCGCGTAATTTACGCTTGAATGCACTTAAGTGGTTGAGGTAATGTGGGATGCTGACGTCAACGAAAACATCAGAGGAGGCTGAGATTTCGTCAGGGGTGAAGAACAGTAGAATATGCCAACTCTGCTATTCACCACCTGGAATGTTCTATTACAGAGGAAATCAATGGCATGTGTTCTGACAAGTACTCTGACCATCCATGTAACATTAAGGTGGGTCTCAGTTACCAATACATTCTCTTTAATAGACCGTTATAATGAGGGTGATATGCGATAGTCTTAATGTGGCTTGCTTCCAGCAACTTGTTAAATTTACGAAACAAAGTGTATTGAAATTGCGAGCTGCGATCAGTAGCTATGGTAGTTAGGTGACCGTAATTGCCTTGTCCAGTTCTGCAGAAACGTTTTAGCGCTGTGATGTCGGTGATAGGAATAGCAATCAGCCAGTGGGTGAAACGGTCAATGTAAGTTAGAATATATGTGGAATCGATGGATACAGCTAGATATCTGACTAGGTTGATTTGTACATGTTATAAACGTTCATATTTACATTTAGGGTATCGGTTTGACAATCGTAGACACACACACATTTCTGCAACCACATTTGATGCACTTTCCATACAAGCATTAAAATATTGATCATAACATGTATTTGGCAGGAATTGACCACCAACAAAGATAAGCATCTATAACTGTTTGGCAAAGGTTACAATACATGCCGTAGAAATTAGACGTGTTGACATATCCAAACTTTTGCAGGAATAATTAGCTCTCAGATCATTAGTAGATGTTTTTATCAGAAAAGTAGCGAGAAAAATAAACTGATAAAGCCGCAATATCCTCTGATTAGTCGCGCGATAATTTCGGAAAAAATTTAAATCCTTTGAAAGCATCGTTTCATTTTTGGTCACCATTAAGCTATGTATGCTTTTTAATTCAAGTGACACTTCAGTTTCTCATGTTATGGCGCACAATACCGCGTTTCTAAGATAACTCATTTGAAATTCCGTTATTAACATAAGAACCGCCCTAAACGTCCAGGATCATTTAAAGCGACATCATTGCTGCGTACTGCGCAGATGGTAATGAGCACACTAAAGTTGGATTGCGCTCTCCGTCTTTGTTGACACCGGCATAGCTCAACTGCTCCTCGTACACTTCCAGAGTTTAAAACGTTTGGGTGTTGGCTCGAGTAACTTAGCACCCTCATCTTAAATTGCCCATTTTTAAAGTTAGCTCGACAGTGAGCTCGTCTTCGAGATTCGAAATCTAAGGCGGATTTCTGCTAACATGGCAGAGAGATGGCTAGGAAGCTTCCATAGCTTAAGTTTTCGGATTATTAGAATGCTGGCTTTTATGAAAGCTGCACTGGTCGTAAAGTTTTCAATACATCTGTTAGACAAAGCACACTTTCATTACACTGAAGAAAAACAATTGTATTGCCTATAAATAAAAAGGCCTCAGAATGTTCAGAAGTTAAGTAAAATCAATAATGGTTTATCGAGATGAATCATGCAATATCTAATCGAATATGTGTGACATATTACAGTCCAACACGAATATTTGACTATTATGTCATGCGTGAATAACTTGCTATGCCAACGTGATGGTTATTGGCATCACCGTAGAAGTCTTTTATACTGACTTCGTAATACTTTATACTTTTTCAAACATTGGATTTTTTATGTTTTCAAACACTAAGACATGATTTTCTTTGACTCCGCTGAGCTGGATACGCACATTTTCTTAGAGAACTAACTTTCTTGTTAAAGACGCATTGGGTATACTGTGTATGTTCGCATACAATAAGAAAGGATTCAGATTGGTAATACTTGAGGCTGCTTAACCTCGTCAGCTTCATATATGATTTGGCATATCAGCTACGTTCTGCATGTCACATGTTTGCAGATCAGATTTAAATGATCAGTACGCTAGATAGTTGCGAATTTGAAGATATGACGAGGTTGAATGATAAGTAGGATCTCTCATATTTAACATCAATAACAGTCACTTAATTTTTAACCTGAATGGTAACATGGCTGTTACTGTGAGTATCATTAATTTCATAGTTGCTGCAAACCTAGAATGAGCTTAACACCGTGCTGCTTCTGATTAATGTATTTGATCTTGGATGCCATATTATTAAACAATTATGATTCACATAGAAAATATAGATATTTTTCTTACTCAAAACATCATGTATCTAACCGATATCAATTATAAATCAGTCTATAAGCATGACGGCATTATTTGGTCTCAATTCAACGGATTAAGGGTGACATTAAAAAAAAACCTTGAAATTCACTAAAAATTAAGTTGTCACAGATTTTAAAATTTCTTCCGAATTTTCTTTGTGATTAGTACCAGATAACATATTGGCACGCTAAGGCTGTAATGCAGCATATAAAGTCAAAAGCCGTGGTCGCTATTCTTGAGTCGGGAAAACACCAAAATCTAGGACAATTATCGACAAGATAGGAACCTGTGCACAGCATTGAAACTCCGCAAACCTACGCTGTTCGAGCGGCGAAATTTTCACAAGTTTTCTTCTGCACCGAAATGCTTAATCGCATACATTCGCACTACACAACGGCATCGCCATCCATACTCTGTCAGGTGGATTATGGTGTAGTATCCATTGATGAGGTTGGACAGAAGTAATAACTACTAGTTATGCAGCATGTCTCAGTTTACTGTTTGAAAGACAGTAATAGCCCATCTGTTGCTCAGAACAATGAGCTCATTCCGAACTTCATGCAGATTCAGAGACAATTAGGCACATGTTAAAACAGTTAGACACACAATTCACGCCAGGGCCAAAGGTTATTTACTCGTTAGTTTCACGAACTCTCTCGGATTTCTTGTGTTATTTGTTGGCAACGTTGTTTTAATATCTCTAATTTTAGGTATCTTACCTCAAGAGATAAAACATGGTATCATAAAACATATGATTATGGGTGGGGGACCCTCGTTTTGCTGCAAATTAAATGCCGGACAAACAAACTTGTCATCGGAAATGTTTTAGAGAAATAGATAAATGGTAAAATACAGATAATTCTTTCATGGTGTTGGCGTTAGAGTTCACACCAACATGGATTTACCGAAGATCGCTCATGCATAAAAAACTTGCTCCTGATGCGCGAAACCTCGTGTGCTTTGACAGATTCTTGTCAAGGAATTGATGTTGTTTTATGGTTTTTAATAAGGCGTTCGACCTTATGACCAACCAGGAAATTGTTTCCAAATTGGACTACTCATTAAAAGGTGTCTAAGAACAGTGTGAATGTAAATTGCGTTTTGTGTTCAACGACGTAGGGAACTCAAGTGTCACAGTGATCTGTTCTTGTTCCGTCACTGTTCACGATATTTGTAAGCGAACTTCGAAATGCAGTCGCCATCGATTGTCTTGTATTCGCTGATGATCTGAACGGTAAAATTCTGTTATTTTTCACGATTGCTAATTGCAACCAGAAGTTGATGACTGAGACAGAATGAAAAGTTGCCGGTCACTGCCTATCAATGAGGACAAGTCACACGTCATCTGCTTATGCTCCGGTGACATTGCCTTAATTCATTTTCTCAGTTTAGTTTGCACAGGACAGTATGTAACTAACGAGCCAATGGAGCGTCCAGAATTCCATTCTGTGGAAAGCTGCAGAGAAGCACCCACCACTGCCAAAACGTGATTTTTGTCTGTTTGAAATCCTCGACCATCACGACGGCAAGAGATTATCGGAATTGTATTTACGTAGCAGCGCGTTATATCCGATGCTGGAAAAAAGAAGCAGTTTCTCTTCGCTAACACGGTGAGAGGTCAGCTGAAGTAGAATAGTGTATAAAAACCAGAAACCTCTAGCATTTACTTGATTTACGTGATAACGTTGAAAGGTGATCTACCTGAACTTGTATAGCAATTAGTTGCGGTCCAAACCCTGCCTAAAACTCGAAACGGAACTGCAGGATGAAAGTTCTTCTCGAAAAATGTTCCAGAAGTTTACTACCCTGAGGATTGAAAAGTGTTTCCTGGATTCTAGCACTATTAAGTGAATGACCCGGTTGCCCAGCTCGGAACTTAAGGTAAAGAAGTCGTTCATTCTCAAGCCACTTAAACATTTCATGAACTTGAAGGTTTTAATTTAGTCACCTCTTTAACGACGGCGCCTACAGGAGAAAAGATCGAGAAACATCGGGCGTGCAGCTTACGGTCTCCCTCGCTGACCCTTAATCATGCGAGTTGCGAGGCGCTGTACGATTTCATGTCAAAGGATGTCCTTTATGTACTAAGTACACCAGGCCGGGACACAATATTTGGGATGCAGACGAACTAATGATTTGTAAAGTGGCAGGAATACATTGGGTCTTCTGCTCGATAGCACTGAATTTAGCCGAAAATATAACTTGCGTGCACGCTCAGAACTAAGAACTCATACAATTATATGGTAGAAAAACCAGTAGGCTTAACAATAATCATAGGATAACAAGGTATATGGAAATATATAAAATATGAAATATCTCAAAAATTAATAGGGACAGTCACATACGGCATGGTTCGTCATAAACTCATCGAGTTTGAAAGCAAAAACCTAAACAGATTCTGAGCCTGTGATTTCTTCAGGCAAATAGTTCCAAGTGAAACAAATTCTTACCGAGAAAAATTACGACGTATATCCAATCGAGAATGCGGAATGCTTAAAGCCTTTGAATGTGTTCGTGTTCGAGTAAGGCCATTGGGATTCAGCAAGTGTTTAAAGAGATGGTTTTTACTATGCAGGGTTTTGAATTCCAACAGCAGTTCACTACATATCCGTCGTTGGTTAGAATCGTGTAGGTACAGTTTTAACATTCGCTCTGTGAAAGAAAAATTTCTGTACCGGGAGACCAAATTTGTAGCACGATGATAAATCCTGTCGAGTAGTTCGATTTTCTTCCTCAGCCATCGTGCCCATGCTTGGGTGGAATATTCCATAACAGGACGTATATACGTATTAATTAACTGGGGTAAATTTTCGGGCGTAAAAATCCTGAATATTCTTTTAAGAAGATTCAAGATACTGCAATTCAATTCAATTCAATTTTAATGGTCTAAAAAGCATATAGCTTGACAAAAACCACAGAATAATATGGGAATTACGAATAAAATGGTTGGAAAAACGGGATTTGTTTGCTTACTGAGCAGTTCAGGAAACAAGTAAAAATCCATTGGACAGAAAATGTTTTCAAAGTTCAAAGCTTTTATGGTGTAAATATATAGGTTCTAAGTTTAAATAGGTCAACATGAAATTGTCCATATTCGATTTGAATATATCCAAGTTGGGTGAATGTGCAACATTACAAGGTTGGGAGTTCCAGGTAAAGCATACACGTACAGAATAAAAGTACCTTCGCCAGTTTAGTCTCGAGTCGGGAATATGTACTGTATAGTCGTGACTCCGGCTGGTTCTGGATGGTAGTCTTGTGAATAGTTGATTTAGGGGATGGTTGGGGGTATGCAGTATATTGAACATAAGTATCAAATCACCTCTAAGACGGCGGTAGCGAAAGTCGAATAGATTGAGACTTGCAATACTATCTTCGTATTGTTTATGCTCTAAACCGCGTACGAGCTTGGTGGTCCGATTATATATTCTCTGCAAGAGGCTGATGGCCTTCTGTAGCCAGGGTGACCAAGCCTGAACTGCATACTCCATGGTTGGCCTCAAGTACGTATTAATTATTCGATGAACGGTTTGCTTAGTGAAACTCCCGAACACGCGTTTCAGCAGTAGCAATACTCGTGACGTCTTTTCATAGACATCTGTGACGTTATGTGACGGTTTCAATGTGCTGCTCACCCACACACCCAAGTCCTTCTCCTTGTCAGTGCTTTCAAGAATATGAGAACCAATGGTGTAGGAGTACTCAAAATGTCTTCCAACAGTCAATACCTTGCATTTTCTGACATTGAAAGGTAGTTCATTTCTAACTGACCAGTCTTGTAAGGCATCGAGGTCCAGCTGAAGCTGTCTACAATCCTCAGTTGTGCGTACTTGTGTCCACAGCTTGATGTCATCCGCAAATAACAAGATTTTGCAGCGAACAAGTTTAGGTAAGTCGTTGACATACATCAGGAAAAGAAGTGGTCCAAGCACTGATCCCTGCGGCACCCCACTCGTTACTGCAATAGGTCGTGACAAAGCACCATCAACCCTTACACGAATGACACGGTCGCGGAGATAATCATCAAACCAGGCTAGTAATGAACCATTGATTCCACATAGCTCAATCTTTTGTAGTAACGGACTGTGGTTGACACGATCGAATGCTTTTGACATATCAAGATAACAAGCGTGTACTGTGAGACCTTTGTCTACAGCTTGTGTCCAGTCATCGAGGGCGAGCAGAAGGTTTGAAAGGCAAGAGTGTCTTTTTATGAAGCCGTGTTGTTCGACTGTGAGCAAGCAATTGTCTTCCAGATGTTTTGTGACGCTGTTTGCTACGAGGCGCTCCATCACTTTAGAGATCACCGGTAGTAGTGTTACTGGTCGATAGTTGGATACTTCGGAACGGTTTCCTCCTTTGTGGATGGGGTTAATGATGCCATTCTTCCAATCACGGGGAACGAAACTTTGAGTTAAAGAGAGGTTAAACAAGTATGTGAGAGGCGTACACAAAGTATAAGCACAGTTTTTGAGAATAAACGGGGTAATTTCGTCAGTTCCGGGAGATTTTCTCGTGTTGAGATTTATCAATGTGCGGAGGACACTCTCGGAAGTAATAGTTAGTTGTTGTAAAACATTTTCGGGTGAGATGACGGGAGTTAAGGGACAGGTAACGGTGTTTCGTTGGCTGAAGACAGTGGAGAAGAAATGGGCTAGAACTTCGGCAGATTGCGATGCTGTGGTTGTTGTTCTATCACGTGTCTTTAGAGCAGCAACACCTGGTTTCACCCTTGACCGGTTATTTATGATCTGGTAGAGAATTTTGGGGTTGGATTCCATTTTGTTGAGTAAATGATTTTAATAATTTAGTTTGTCATCAACAACAAGTTTATTTATCTTATTTCTCAGCAAACAGAATGTCTCCCAACTCTCAACAGTGGTATCATGTTGATGAGCTCGCCATGCAGCATTTCGTAAGGTCAACCAAGCTATATTGTACACCATCCGGCAATGATGTCCAGGCTTAAGGTTAAATGAAACCCATATACCGAGATCTTTTACTGTGGTGGTCCATACCGGATCTTGCGTGCTAAGGTGATACGTGTAGTGCAGAGATTTTCCAAGCTGCAGCATATTGCATTTCGCAGGGTTAAATGGTAACTCATTTAACTGGGACCAACGAAATAAGGTGCACAGATCCCGTTGTAATGCCATACAGTCATTAACAGACCTGACACGTTTCCATATTTCAATATCATCGGCAAATAGTATCAAGTTGCATCCAATATCCTCTACTATATCGTTCATGTAAACCAAGCATAGAAGAGGTTCAAGCACCGAGTCTTGCGGAACTCCGATCGTGATGTCTATTTTTCTAGATCATTTGCTGCCAACGCGAACTTTGACGTGTCTATCAGTAAGATTGTCCCTTATCAAATTCAGCAATATTCCCGTTATTCCATAGGATTCGAAATTTTAATGAAGATGTCATGCGGTGCAGCAGCACATTGGTTCTCCCATTTGAAGTCAGCCCTAACCAGTACTCCCAAGTCCTCAACACACTGTTCGGCGTTAACACTGAGGGAATTTCCCGACAGCTAGACCGAAATCTTATCACCCTGTGCTGATAAGAGTTTGCTCTTATTAATATTCAGTAGGAGGTCCCACTGATATGACCAGTTTATGAAATGCTCAAGGTCGTGCACCAAGGTACCTTCATCCGTTGATCCGATGAACCTCATATCATTCGAAAAAATGAAGCATGAAAACTTCAAGGCAGAGGACAAGTCATCAATGAAAATAAGGAATAGAAGAGGACCGGGTACCAAACCTTTTGGGACCCCACTTATCACGTCGGTTTGGTTAGGTAGCGTGGATCCAACTCGAAGACTGAATGTCCTACCTGTAAGGAATGCTTTTATCCTAGCTAGTATACTACCCTCGTGCCTTTTGCTACAAGCTTGACCTTTAGAAGGTGGGGACTCACGGAATCAAAAGCCTTGCTAAGATCTACGTTGAGGGCTTCCACTGGCTTTCCTTCGTCTAACATTTTAGTTGCAGTATCGAGAAAACTAAGAAGGTTAGTTAGGCAGGATCTACACTTGAGAAATCCATGTTGAGTTACACTCAGTAGAGAATGCCGACTAAGATGCTGACAGATTTGCTCACGAAATAGTTTTTCCAGTACTTTTCAGACGATGCTAGTCAGGCTGATAGCTCTATAGTACCTTAGATTTGACCTGCAAACACCTTTGTATATTGACACGACTATTGCTTTTTTCCACTTACTGGGAACCACTCCCAGATGCAAGCATGAATTATAGAACTTGCCAAGCGGTGGTAGGTACTTGAAATACTTAATGGTTTCTAGTTAAAACGACAATAACAAGTCAAGAGTGGATGGAGTGCATCCATGACGAATCCTTGTAGGATCACTCGCATGCTGGTGGAACGCATGATTATGGAGCTATTCGAGAAAAGTTTCGGATTTCTCGGTGACTAGACCTGTAGGGTCAGGTTAATCTGTCTGTAAGGTTGGAGTCACCCAAGATAAGTACGCTGCAAGTTGAATGAAACAAAACGTTGAGTCTCCCAATAAGCTGTGTAATCTCCTGTTGTGATGCACTGGGTGTGACGCAGACACAAGCAATTGCGAGGGATGACTTGTAACAAGTCATGATACTCGTAAGAACTTGGACGTTGGACTCGTTGGATGCTAGAGATATACCTGTACCCATACTGTGCGAACCATACTCCAAGAGAAGTGCGAAGCCAGGTCTATCGCATCCTATTGACACCTCATAAAGCGCAAAAAGAAGCGTCTCGGAAAGCACAATATCCCTTCCCTGTAACTTAGCCAGAAATAATGGGACACCGGTAATTCGTGCTTCTGAAACTAATCCTGTTTAACCCTCGGTCGAAGAAGCAGATGGATCTGCGCGTTTTTTGCGTGCTACTTGAAGCAGGAACATGAGTTTCGGCAGCCTGTTGCCTTAATGTAATGGACCGTTGCCTGACAATTGAGACCACATCCAGTTTAATAATGACAGATGTTGCCACTGCTAAGTTTCTCCTATTTGAATCAGAAACGTTTTGCCTAATCCGGGAGGTTTTTCAGGCTTCACCCGAAGTTAATCTACCGTTGATTCGGCGACATGCTCAGCTCTAGCCAGGAATGCATCCCACTTCGTCTGATATTTTAATTCAACCAGGATTGGCCTAGGGCGGTTACCAATCCTACATCTTTCAACACGGTTGACTCGTACTGTTAGAGTATAAGGCTTCAAACCCACCATTCCGATAAGATCCTTCAAACACCGACGATCAAAATTTTTGCGAGGCTTGGATTCCTTAATAAAGGGTTGCCCTCGTTTAAAAAATTAATACGTTTCGAGTTCTAGATTTTTAAGCATACTAATTGCCGAGCAGTGTTTTAATTTGCCTAATCAAATCATTAAATTCCTGGATAATTTGGTACAACATCGGTGAACCAGCAACAATTGAATGTTGCCAATTTTGAGTACTAACCTTACTGGTTCCTGGGGAATAATTTCTGGGAAGCAAGCTAATGAGAGCGGTGGCAGTCCGAAAAGATGTAGGGATTCTAGTCACAGATTGTTCGATGTCAAGGGCGGGCACTAGTCGGAGAATAGGCAACGCTACAAGGATGCTCTGTGACATTCAGCGTTCATTTGCGACCATCTCGATCAATTCGATGAAGAGTTTATCCAGTTTAACAATAGTAGGTAAATCGAAGACTCGTGGACATGACTTCAACTTTAAAAAGCCTAGATTCCTTAAGCTGAGTAATGCCGGTACATTATTCACGCCGGTGGTTAACACTCGGAACTCGCTACCGAAAGAGCTCATGTCACAACCATCAAAACATCAATCCAAAAGAGAGATGGACCAACATTTGTTGAGACGTTGGGAGTTGAACCCCTGAATGATGTAGTGGTAGTCCTCTACTACAAGCTCTCACCTTGTCAGCATTAATTACCCATGATTCTTTTTTTGGCGACGCTTGAACGGGATTTGATTTTTCGGCATTCGAACCATAAGATCACGAACAAGAACAAGATAAAAACAAAAAGAAGGGAAACCCGATCAAAACATAAGATAAATATAAGTGCTTTTTGATCTCATTCTAATAGTTTTTTAATTTATGAATGGTCCCTCAATGTAATTTTAAGGTATTTTAATATCTTGTTTGTAGTCACCGATGGCATAGTAACAGAAAAGATAAAATTCAAAAATCGACCTTGGCACCTACACAGTTGATGCGTGTACGAAATTTTGGTCAACTAAAATTTTTTGTTCCTTATCAAACCTTGAGACTTATACAAACAGTTTTTATTTCGGGTTTGTCAGGCACAAAGCAATATAAGTTGTATGACCATTTCACAACAATCAATGGTGCAATTTTACTAGATTTAAGCACTTTCAAGTTCAAGTTTAAGTTGCACAGGGCTGAAGGTGGCTAAAAGCCAATCACGCGCTTAGATTTCATTGTACGGTATGCGGTTGAGCACTTGACACTTCGATATCGAGTATACAGTTCGTACTTTTCACACGTTCTTGTTTCCGAATATCTGGAAATTAAGGTAGGGTTTCTCTTGACCAGCACGGTGAGAGGTCAGCTATTCAGGAAACAAAGCAATATTATGCGTGAACAATGTGTGGTGTATGAAATCACTAGCCTAGTCGAGGTAAAGTGAAACACAGTCATAGACTTCATGTGGGCTAAAATGCTGTCAGGTTGTCCAGACCTTGACAGATATGATAAAAGTGTGAAAAAACGTTTTTTTTTAAAAACGTTTTTTATCAGACAATGTGCGGAAATATGATGGACCATTTAACGTCTAATTCCCTTTTAAAGCTCAACACATTTGGGAGGCTTACTTTACAATCTGGGAGCTTGTTCCAGAAGTTGACCACACGGTTGCTGAACAAGTGCTCACGTGCCAGCAACCTGGGCCTACTCTTAAGGAGTTTCATAGAATTACCCCTTGTAGCTGCTTTAGGGGCAAGTTTAAGGATTTCAGTAAAATTATCACCAGTAAGACCCTTTAGAATCTTGAAGGCTTCTATTAGGTCACCTCGCAGCCGCCGTCTCTTTAGTGAGAACAAACCGAGGTCCTTGAGTTTAGCCTCATAGATTTTACCTGTCTGACCCTCAAACATCCTAGTTGCAAGGCGCTGGACCCTTTCCAGACATGCTATATCTTTTTTAAAGTACAGTGCCCAGTATTGAACGCAGTATTTTAAGTATAAGGGAATGAAGATTGAAGGTTTTTGGCAAGATAACGCTGAGCAAAGTCTGAACAATTCTCTGCGAGCCTTGTTTGCAGCTTCGGCACATTGAGCAGCCCATTTAAAATTGCCTGTTATAATAATGCCAAGATCCTTCACTTTCTGAGCAGCAGCTAATCTGATAGTTTCTTCATCAACTTCTAGTTGGGTTGTCACTTAATCAGTCGTCAGAAGACAGCTCTTCCCCAAGTTTAGTGACAAGTCCCAGGTCTTTGTCCACTCGATTACTTTTTCTATATCAGAGATAAGCGTGACTGTACTGTCGATTCCTAGGATCTTAACGTCATCAGCAAACAGAAAGCAGCGTGAACTCAAGCACGCTGCCAGGTCGTTTACAAAATAAGAGAAAGTAATGGACCAAGAACCGAGCCTTGAAGCACTCCACTGAGAATCAGTGATTCCTCCGAACAAACCCCTGCAATTCTAACATAGTTAGTGCGATTAGTAAGGGAGCTCTTTAACCAACGATGTAGGTCACCTGTGATGCCACACATACTTAGTTTGGGCAGAAGGTACCTATGGTTCACTGAGTCAAATTCCTTTTGAAAATCAAGATAGCAGACTTTGACTACTCTCCCTTCATCCAGGCGTAAAGTCACTTCATCAAAAAGCTTGGAATATTGGTTAGGCAGGACCTTCCTTTCCAGAATCCGTGCTGGGCATCGGATAGTGAGGGATTGGCTACTAAATGTTTACATACCTGCTAGTTTCCAATCATCCGGTAGTATACCTTGGCGTAGGGTAGCTTCGAAAAGATTTCTGATTGCAAGGCTAACTATATTCGCGAGCAGTTGAAGAATAGCCGGATGTATACCGTCGGGGCCAGCTGACTTGGTTTTATCCAGCTGCGACAGAACTATGGTGATTATTTCCTTATTAACCTCCACCAAGCTAAAGGGAGGTGCTCTGCACTCGCGAGTTTCTTAACAGTTACCTAAAGCGCGCCGATAAACACTGCAGAAGAATGAATGCAACGCATCGGTTTTTTCTGGTGCAGTCAAAGCCGTATTGCCATCGTTCAGCACTAACGTACCTATTTCTTCTCTTAATGATCGCTTGGGCTAAACATAGCCATAATAACTTTCAAGTTAATGTTTGCTTTTTTGGCAATTCGGGATTCGAAGTCCCTTTTAGCTTTCCTTTGCAGCGCAACAGCTGAATTTCTGGTCTGTATGTACTGCAGTCTAGATCTGTGAGTTCCACAGAATTTGTAAGCCTTCCAGCTACGGTCACGAAATCTAATAGCCTTTCGAATATACGCGCTTCACCAGGGTGGTTTTCCTTCGGTTCTCACTGGTTGTAGAGGAGCAAAACTATCCTGTAGTTGTAAAAGGTGCCTTTTTATAATATTCCACCTGATTTCTACACTAGGTTCTGATTCGTCTGGTTCCCAACTTAGATTCATTGCTTTAGTTTGTAGTTGGACGATGTCCATTCGACCAAAGTTGCAGGACATCTTAACTTAGGGGCTAGGATGCACTGAAGTACAGTCAAGAAGAATTGAAGCGTGGTCGCTCTTGCCTAGTGGCGAAAGGTAGTTGATTCCATAAATATCTTTTTCATGAGACGATAGAACCAAATCTAATGTTGACGGAGTATGTCCTGTCCTGAACCTTGTATGTTCCCTGACATGCTGATAAAAGGCCCCGACATGAAACCATTCTAGATATTGCGACTCAACTGACTCTGGTGAAGAAATTTCAGTACGCCAATCAATGCCTGGGAAATTGAAGTTTTCAACAATTAGTAATTAGTTTGGTTCCACCGGCCTACACGATGGACCCTTTTTACCTGGCAGTTAATTAGTCCTGCCATGCGCAAATTGTCTTGAACCCTGGAACGGTCCATTTGGCGCCAAGATTTGCTTTCGCGAATCAGCCGCTCTTCCCTATTTAGGATGAGCAGAGTACGAGTTGGCCTCGTTTCCGCCATTTTATGGGGTGCAGCAAGCGTACTAACTTGCTCAGCCAAGGCATTTATTTGCATTTCTAAAGCAACGTAGTTAGCTTGCTGTGATTTTATCGGACATTTATCGTTATCGACGGTTTTCTTTTTAGGGTTCCTTTTACCCCCCTGTTTCTCCGATATAGAACTAAGAATCGGTAAATTGGATGTAGATCGTTCTCTCCGTGTAGTCACTGGTATACACATATTCCTTTTTGAGGTTTAATCAAACTGATAAATACTAAGCCATTTTATTGAATGATTTTTCTTAGAATGAATATTCTGTTTTAGCTAATACTTTGTGATCACGAGCGCAATACCCCGTTACGTTATAGGAATTTTTGGAATAAATTGAATCGTTATCTCTGGAAATCTGTCACAGGCAGAATAATACGAGTGCATTAACGTGAAGCGTATTCTATTGATAATAGGAACAAAACATTCAATGATAAAACGGTCTGATAATCTGAATTTGTCCAATTTTTCTTGCTTGATAAATAATACTGTCTTATGGAAATTGTATAGAGGAATTCCTTAGCTCACTGTTTAAGTGCAATGACTTGCTATAAAGATAGTTCTTATAATTAAATATTTGTTCATATGTCTAGAGAAACTTGACCTGTTCGTTCTCGAGTATCGTTGAATCAGACACGACTTGCTGAATACAAAACGAATCTTGCTAGGCCAGCATGGTGGTTAGTTGTCGATGTATTTCACGCTAAAAACGAATGCCAAAACGAGAGGTCATTTTATGAAGCTCAAAAAGCAAAGAACTCAGAGGCTTACTGAAAAATACACCTTAGACACCAGGATCGCAAACATCTGCCCTTCCGGGAACAGTCTTCAATGCAAAACCACTGGACAAATCCTTGCCAGATGTTTGGGAAATGAAAACCGATCATATGAATGGCTACCATGTCAATGGCTAGCCTATGTCAATAAAATGGATATGCTACGGTTTACATGGGGCAATTCTTTGTCGTCTATATAGAAGAATAACGGTGAAGAATGCTTAGGTTTGACGATGTCATCCGAAAGAGGAACTCAACTCACATGAAACTTGCATTTGACTCTAAATCAACTCGTCATTAGTGACAACGTCAAAGTGGTAGCGTGAAGATCTGGCTCTCAAATGTGAAGGAAAATGTTGATCTAATGGAATTTTTTTGTATTTTGGCTTTCGAAGGTGGGAATGCGGCTGAATATCCATCTAAAATTATAACGCCATCGATCAAATTACATTATCTAAAGAGCTTTGAGAAAATAATGAAGTCAGCTAATTCACCACTGACGCAAGTTACATAAAAATAAATATTTAATTGAAAGATCTGTTATTTTGCAGCATATGTTAACTAAATGCGTGTATTTTACTCAACGTTCCAATTATCTTATTCTCAGTAACTCTATTAATAATGATTGAAGCTAAAATATTCATTTGCATGCACACCACACGACCGGTTTCGTGGTGTTTGCACTCATCACGTGTAGACAAAAAAACAGGATCCACATGCGCTTGAAACTGTGGAGAAATGGTAAACAAGTAGCGCTTGTATGCCACTGTTGGATAATGCTGGTGCGACCAACCTGTATAATCACATGTGTCCAAACACAGGTATAATGGAGTTAAACCCATAACCATGCATAAAATGCTTATTTGCATGCATTTCCGTCACACACGCCACACGACCGGTTTCGTTCTGTTTGCACTCATCAGGTAGGGGGGACTTGTGTGATTGAACAGGTTGGTCGTACCAACCTTACCCAACAGTGGCATATAAGCGCAACTTGTTTACCATTTTTCCACTGTTTCGAGCGCATGCGGATCCTGATCCTACAGTCCCTACTTCAGGATTGCAAATAGCACGAAACAGGTCTTAGGGTGTGTGTGACGGAAATGCATGCAAATGAATATTTTGGTTCATGGTTATGGGTTTTACCCAATTTAACATGTGTTTCGACACGTGATTGAACAGGTTGGTCGTACCAGCCTTATCCAACATGGATTAAATTTGTTTATAGCTATCTATTGCACATTTTGGTTTAAAGATAACTTTGGGACATTAACCTGGACAATATTGATTTCAAGACAATATTTGTCCAATTGAAACAGATTATAACAGAAGAAATTACGATAAATATTCAGTTGAAAATTTTAAATGCTCAAAGCATTTGAATGTTCGATTGTTTGAGCAAAGTCCTGTGATATTTCAAAAATGTTTGAGTGGTTGAATTCCGGTGTGCATAGTTTTAAATGCTTATTCGTTGTTGGGTATGACCCTGTTGACATTCGCTGTTGTAAAAGCAAAAAATGTTAACCAAATATCAACTTTGTCGCAGGATGATAATTCCTGTCAAGTAGTTCAATATCCTTCCTCAGATATTGTGCCCAGACTTGGATTAAATATTTCATAATAGGATGCACATGTGTATTAATTATTCAAGCTAAGGTTTCGAATTTGAAACTTCTGATTATCGGTTTTAGTTCACTCAAGTTACAGCCGGCTTTATTATATACTACTTGGTAATGCTGTACAAGCTCGAGGTTGCACTACATCCTGGTACCCAGATTTGTTATTCAGTAGTTAAGACGAAAACATGCATGTCAATCTGATGTCTGCGTTGTAAGGATTTGACCAGCCATAGCATTTTAAATTTTTCAGGATTAAAAGGCAACTTATTTTTCCGGTGCCAATGGCATAATGCGCGGCCAAGCTTCGTTCTTCTAGATTTCTAAGTTGAATTTTGAGAGCTTTTATATCTTTCACAACCGTCTTTGTTTCACAAATGTGAAATATCAAATCTTAGTCTTCAACCGGGCCATTGAACCTGGGCTAAACGCCTATTTTCTAATTAATGGCAGATCGAATTCAATTTTGTATCATATGCTGTTTCTCAAAGCAGCGGTTATCGAGCTAAAATACTTCCACTTGGTGTATGGCAATCTCCTGGCTTTTAGATGCATAGTTTTATGTTGTAAATGCAGTCGTTTTCACAACACGATCAGTCGGTTTGAGACAACGGTCGGTATAGGATAAATAGAAAATAACTTTACGCACATTTGTTTCATAGGATGTTATTTAGATTATTTATTCTAATTAAACATAGAGCGCGACAGAATGAGGACTTTATCTGCAGATATTCAAATTTTCATAATAATCTGCAAAACGTGGAGTTTTTACTCACACCCGGTCAATTTTGAGTTTAAATATTGTTAGACGCGTTAAGCTGACGCTAAATCTGGGAAAAAGCACAAAGCAAATAAACATTAAATCTTTAAAAAAATCTGGAGACATTTTTCTTTCGAATTGAAGTTTAGAACACCAAATTAGAAAAGTGGTACAGCGATTTGCTAATTTACCATAAAAATTAAATATTGAAAATCCGTCTCATGACCTGTGTGCCGTAAGAATTTTCTCGCAATCGTCAGGTCAAACTGACGTTTAAAGTAGCATTCTCGAGCTCCTTTAGATAACCCGTGTGGTTTTGGATTCTTAGCCGCTACTTGGTATTTTTCCAATCATTTTTTCATCATGACAACATACGCGTTGGAAGTAGTAGATAATTATTCAGTTAGAGAAAAACGGATAAAATTCCGTCACAACTGATAATCGCAAACAACCATAAACAGTGCAAAGAAATTTGAGTTGGAATCGGTTAGAATAATTTTTGGGTAAAGTTTCACTTTTGACACAGAAGCTTCGTCAACCAAGGGTGATAGTCAGGAGGGAACATGATTAAGTAGTAGTCAACCCACCACCACTTATTTGACCTTACCGCTAAACAGCCTATAGTACGCCTACAGTGTGTCACGTCTCGTGGGAATGACCAGGATCAGTGGTCCATTTTCCTCACCGTGTGTATCCAAATCAATCTGATACAAGTGAACACGGTCAAGGTCAGTTGACACAGCTGCCCACATACGTAAAAGTACATAACTAACGGGGTTAAGGTTAACCTATTTTTGAAGAAAAACAATAATCTAATTAACTAGTAGGTATAAGGTGAATAATAACTATTTACCGTCGCAGTAGTGCCGAGCGCCATAAACAGTGTGATTACTTGGGATGCGAGCAACTTGGGCGCTTGACAGGAAATCACTGAGTGATTCTTTTTTTACACCGTGGTTCATCTTAAGAACCATATTCACAGGTGGCGTTCGAGTATAACATAGGTTACCAATTTATTATTGGTTTAAATCGAAACAAATTATTTTACTATATTAACTTGATGACGACAAACAGCCAGAAACCAATTGTGGCGTGTAAGTGCGTGCGATGTGAGTAACACGTTACTTTGGTCATCCATCAACGCTTTGAGCACTTGACCACGAATCACTTTGCGATTCTGTGTTTGAACACCGCGATTCTTTGTACGAACCTTATCAAACATTAGCTTCAAATTGTAACTTTGTTTGCCACTTCTCCACTGTTACAAAGCTCAATGAACCTAAACTTACTGTCTCCACCTGATGATGGCAAACAGCCGCAAACCGGTTATGGTGCGTATGTGGGGTGTGTGAGCCCAGCAATGCAATGAGGTGTAGCATCGTAGCACAAATATGGCCTTATAAATTCTATTCTAGACTCAAATCTTTGAATTAAGCAGAACTCATTTAAATTCGGGTATTGTAAATGCTTTTTACAAGACAGGTTAAGCCAAACCGACAGCTACCATTTTCAACAGATTTCTTTCTACTGGTACCATTGAAAATTGGTTACAATACTGTTAGGATTACACCGGTCCCTAAGAAATCTGGAGGAAAGTAACGCTCAATAAAAGGCTCTTCCCAAGTATTAAACATCATGGAAAGCCTGTTTCTTGATCACCTGCTAAAGATTTCATCTTTGGTAGATGATAGTCAATTTGCTCACCGAGAGCAACGCTCTACAGTTGATGCCTTTTTATGTCCAACCCACCGATTTTTACTTACTTTACTTTACTTTAGTGCGACTATCTCCTCCTGGAGGATGAGTCGGCTTCATTGACGTCACGGATTGCAGCCACCCACGCTCGGTGGTTAGAAGCGAGATCCGCGCAGATTGTAAGCCAGGTCCGGTCCCACGTGCGCCATCCGTAAACCGATCGTAGACCAAGCAGCTCCACGTCCGACTTTTGAAAGACCTTGACAACAAATCATTAGCCGTTAACGTTTGTTTTCTTGATTACACGAACACATCTACTCTGTCGATCGTACCCAATTGACTGACCTACACAAAACGCGAGTCAAATTAAGCAAAATAATTAAATGGATGTGTGGCTACTTTTCCGATCGATCTCAATGCGTTAATATCCACAGGCTACGCTCTGCTTTGCTTTCAAATGAGAAAAGGGTTTTTCAATGAGCGATTTTATTCCCTTTTTCTTCTCAGCATACCTATCTGTCAACTTTCACTTTGAAATACGAGATGACATAGTCATTGAAAACTTAGTACACAAAAAGACTTCAAATTCGCTCTCCGCTGCTTTAGATGAAATTACTACATGGTCAGAAGAGAAATGCACATTTTTAATTCCTGAAACATGTACTAAACTTGTGTTCACTAATCTGCATGGCGAACGTTGCGAAGCCATTTGCGCTCATCTCTAATTATCTATAATTAATTCCACAGACTAGAGGGAGATACGTCAACTATCTAGGCGTCACCATGTCGGATGACCTACTCTACATTCTAAAGTCTGCAGGCTTTTTTCATGCTTTTCGTCTTCGTTTCATCGGCGTTGAGTCTAAGATAATTACACATTTCATATTCTCTTGTATCTTACCACATATTCTGTACTGCTCACCTGCTACTTTCCTCGCAAGTCTTTCAAAAGACTTTGTGTTGCTCAAGCGTTGGATCTGGATCGTATCGCGTGCAATCTCTATCCCTTATGAGGATATTACCGCAAATACCCGCGTATAGGACGCACTTTTTTTCATCATAAGTTGCCCTAAAAACCCAGGTGCGTCTTATCCATGGATACTTTTATTATAAAATTATGCATTTATCACAATATCAAAAATTTAGTTCTTCGTCTTATTGATAAGTTATTTCTTACAAAAAATCTCCTGCACCAGTTCATCGACGCCTCAAAATCTGCAATGCTTTGCTCTTTCGCTAATCTTAGTGCCTGTAAACGAACGGTAGTGGTGCTGACCCCAGACAGTCTCGATGAGTATCTTGAATCTATTTAATGAGAGCCTTTTCCAGGTTAGGGTGGTGAGCCTTCGGGCCTCTGTTCGCCCTCTTCACCTATCGCATTTCTTTAATGGTACTTTCGGCTTTTCTCCATTTTCTGATCACGCATTCAGTCGGACCAAATTGCCACTCAGCTGCCCGGTTCCCGTGTTCTTTCGCGTACTTGATCACTTCCATTTTAAAGTTTGAAGTATAGCTCTGTCGTTTTGTCTTCTTCATGTTGAAGGGTAATAATGAACTGTATCTTTAAAAACACCGGTAATAGGTAGAATATTTATACTGCCAATGTGTAATATCATGAAAGTGTAATATCAACCAATCATGGAGTAGTATTTTACTCTCGTTGGAGCAGAAACTTTTCCTTAAAAAATGTCATCCAATCATTCGGCATGATGCCCAAGAATGAGAAGTGCGCTTTCCACGATAGTCTACATAGGCTAGACAGACATCTGCTGACTGACAGTATGAATGAGTCAGCAATCAACACACACGACGATCATAGCGATTGCATGGAGTTCACCATGATTGACTTAAGTTCACCGTTTCTATAAAAGTTAATGGAAATTAAGGACTAAAATTAGGATGCGTCCTATACATTGGTACACAGTTTTTTCATCGTTTTTAGGGTCAAATATCCACTGCGTCCTATACATGGTATCGTCCTATACGCGGGTATTTACGGTATTAGAAAAATTGTGAAACAACATTTTTCTACTTGCGAATCAGCAAATAAATACTATCCTCAATGATATTTCCCATCCGCTACATGAGGATCTCCTTAAGAGTCAAACTTCTTCGAAGACTCGATCAAAACACATTCTACTTTCTTCTAGAACGTCTTCCATATCAGATGTCATTTATCCCATTTGCTTTATGATCTTGAACAATTACGGTCGAATTTATCTCGCTAATATCATGAGTGTATTTTCCGTGAATCTTTTTTTATTTTCATCTGTAATTCGTATAGAACTCGTTGTTTTGTTTTGTTTTTGTTAAGACTAGCCTAAAGCGGAAATTTCGAAAATTTTCGAATAAAGCTTGCTTCTTCTTCTCGATCAGCGCCTAGAACGCTTGACCACGAATCACTATGGGATTTTGTGTTTAAACATCTTGGTTCGTTGTACGAACCCTATGCAACAGTGGCATTCAAGTATAACCTTGTTTACCATTTATCCACTGTTTAAGGCTCACTGAACCTAATCTTACTGTCTCCACCTGATGTCGGCAAACAGTCAGATCCGGAAGTGGCATATACGTGCGGGGGATCTGAGCAACACATCACTTTGGTCATTCATAAGCGCCTTGAGCGCTGGACCATCAATCACTTTGTGATTCTGTGTTTGAACATCGTCTGAATACTTCACTGCAGTGCAAAGTGGCTTACAAGAAGGCGTCACAAGTATTGGCGTTATTGAGACGAATTTTCAGCAGATTCTCCAATCAGTCGGTGCCCCGTATCATGAACACCTATCTGAGACCAGCGATGGAGTACGCTGTTCAGGCTTGGTCACCCTGGATTCAGAAAGACATCAATCTTCTGCAGCATATTTACCACCGAACCACAAAGCTTGTACCCGGACTAGCTGCTAAACCATATGGAGAACGTTTGAGGAGTCTCAATCTTTTCGACTTTCGCTGTCGTCGACTAAGAGGTGACCTCATACTGATGTACAATATTATGCACGTCCCTAACCATCCCTTGTCCAAACTTTTCACCCGCTCGCCACCCCGTGCCAGTCGGAAACATGAACTTTCAGTGCTTATTCCCACTTCAAGACTGAACTGTCGAAGATATTCGTATGCTGTACGTGTAAGTTTCACATGGAACACCCTCCCCTCCACTGTTACACACTCAGCCAACCTGGATATTTTTAAAGCTAATTTGGACAAATACCTGAGAGACAACCCAAACTTTGATACGATTTACACTACATGAGTTTTCCTGTTCTTCTTTTTTATTGTATATACCTCATAACTCCATCCTATGGTTATTGTTAAGCTAAATGCTTTGGATCATGGTTCGTTGTACGAACCCTATTCAACAGTGGCATTCAAGTAAAACCTTGTTTACCACTTAACCACTGTTTCAAGGCTCACTGGACCTAATCTTACTGTCTCCACCTGATGACGGTAAACAGTCAGAAACTAATTGTGGCGTGTAAGTGCGGGGTATATGAGCAGCATAAAACTTCATAAAACTTTGAATTAAACAGAACTCATTTGTATTCGGGTATTGTGGATGCCTATACCAAGACAGATTCTGCTGAAGTATTATATGATTATTTTTGTTATTATTTTTGTTGAATTTTATTTCCTGAACACTTCGTATTTCAGTGTCAATAATCAATGTCACGCATCTATGGCATTCCGAATCCAGCGATTATAACCAATCAATTGCTGGAGGATTCCGTCAAAGCACAGTGGCCTGCAGATGAATACGTGAGCGAGCTGGCCAGAGAGGACGGCGTGGATCTGGAATCGCTGACTCACTTGCGACTGAGTCATCACAGTAACACACTGAGATTCCTTTGTTCACGCAAGCGTAGATATTAAAACCATCGAGCACCTTCCAACATTCTCAAATCTGGTCAAATTGAACTTGGATAACAATATCATCGAACGAATCGAAGGTCTGGACCATTTGGTGCATTTGAAATGGCTCGGTAAGTGTTTGGTGCCAGTTCAACCTGGTTTGCAGATCTTTCTTTCAATAATATTGAACGGATCACTGGATTGGATACTCTAGTCAATCTGGAAGATCTTTCATTGTACAATAATCGCATTCAAACAATTGAGAACTTGGACACGCTAAAAAAACTGACCGTTCTGTCGGTTGGCTGCAATCAGTTGAGCGACTATTCAAACGTTTGTGCGCTCACGTTTAGGTACTAATCCGTTTCAGTTGATGTACTTGCGACGCTTACCAAGTTTGCAATCTTTGTGCTTGAAAGGCAACCCTTTCTGTGCGGAATCCGATTACCGTCTAGCACTGGCAGCATTTTTGCCGAAGTTACTCTACGTCGATTACAAACGAACCGATCCCAATTTGGTAGGTTTCATCGACATTTTTAAACCGGCCCGCCCGCTAGTTGAAGCCCGCCTATGAAAAATTCCAAACTCTTGTAGACAGATTGGTGTGTGAAGATGAGGCGCGCTTGAAGGCAGAACAATTAGAAGAAGAAGAACGATTAGCCAAGGAGATCCATAAGAACGCGTTTGTGTTCAATCTGGATAACGATGCGGTCGTCCAGGGAATGCATGAACAAGATCCCGAAGGAAAAGCGTTTTTATGTGCTGCGGAATTTAAGCTTGTGATCGATATATATCCTTTTCACTTTTCATCTTGCGTGAATTAGGTTTAGAAATGTCAGATCAAACATTTTTGGATGTTAATTCTGTTTGGATGGTGAAAACAGTAAGCTCCAATATCTTGTCACATATGAATGTACTCGTTTCCAAGTTTACAGTCCGAAAGCATAAGTTTCACACTACAGGCTTCAAGCTGATGAAAATCAACATCTTCGTTGATTAATCGATAGTTTGGTAAGTTGTAATTCTTTTCCAATAACCTATGTTTGGTCTACGTCTCCACAAGAACACAACATTCGTCCTTCATAAGTGATCTGCTGCTCGACACAACTTCGAACTATATTGTTTACCTGCGCTTTGCTTACTCTCTCTAGCAGAACATTTATATCGAAACTTCGTTTTAATACGCTTTGAATTCTGGCAACCAATGTGATTTTCACGGCGGGCTTATTAATCAGTTTTCAGAGTAAACGACCTAAGACAAGTCAATTATGGACCGTCGTGATCAACTTTGTGAATAGATCGATGGGCTTGGCACGGATGAGTAGTCACAAATATTGGTCAAAAGTAACTTAACAATCCACTCAGGATTAGGTCAAGTTGAACTTTCCGAACAGTGATCTAGAGAGGCAATACAGTCGCTTGACCGAGAACTTTGGACTTGTTCGTGTGGATTGTCAACACAAAGTCTTTGCATGCCGACGGAAAGCAGTCCATTAGGAACTGGAGCTGCTCTTGGGAGTGAAGAGTGATTGCTAAATCATCGGCCAACAGCCAGTCAAGGAGTAGCACATCCATTCTTTGGATTTTGCTCAAGAATGGTACAGATTGAAAAACTTGCTATCTCATCTCGCTCGTAGGTAAACACATGCCTCAATAATCGGTTTAAACCGGGTATATATCTGGTTAGACTATGAAAAATAATTTCGGGCATGCACTCGTTCATGTTACGCGAGACAAGATGATCCACGCGCGCCGAATAAGCTATATCAATATCCATCTGGTTCAATTGGTTTTAACTTAGACTATATTCGGTAGAAAAGGCTGACACAGAAATAAGATTGGTTTTTCCACCAGAAGATACGATGTTGCCATGTGGTTAAAAACACGCTAGGTAAATCCGCGAATAATACTACAAATGATGAATAGTGGATACTACGCTCAACGGAGGAACGAAAATTAAGTCGCCGATTGACCGAGTACTGCCTGCGGCTTTGAGTACTTCGGGAGCGATTGTTTCTCTTGAATCAGGTGATTTGGAACGCTATAGAGCAAGAGATGTACGTGTTGTGCTTTACTGTACGGCAGTGAAACCTGGACCCCCCACGCAAGACACGAACGGAAGCTGAATGCTTTCCATCTACGAAGCATCCGTCGTATCTTGAACATATCGTGGGTGGAAAGAGTGACTAATGCTGAAGTGCTTTCAAAAACTGGTCTACAGAGCATGTTCACTCTATTGCGACAGCGCCGCCTGCGCTGGCTTGGTCATGCCTATAGAATGGAAAATGGTCGTATTCCGAAAGACAGCACTTGCGGTACAAAAACGTTTGCAAAACAGATATTAAAGCTCTTGGCATTGACCCGGCGAGTTGGGAAGAACTTGTTCTCGACCGCTCACATTGGAGGCACTGTGTAAAGCGTCGGCTGTAAGCTGGGGAGGAGTAGATACAGCTCTTGGCTGCTAAACGCAGATCACGCCACCGGCGTGCAACCGACGCAATGCAACCGAGTTCTGACTTTAGTTGCCAGCGCTGCAGGAGAGATTGTTCCTCCCGAATCGGACTGTTTAGTCATTCAAAAAGCTGCAAAACTTAAACATTCACGTGATTGTGATGTACATCCATGGTCGACTCGACCGAAGGAGGCCAACAACACAACCCAGAGCATGAGATCTTAGTAAGCTTGCAATGTACATTCGTGGTCGACATCAACCGAAGAATCGACACTATGACGTATTCCAGGTGCAATATTTTGTTAGTAAAGCTACTCTAACTGAAGTATTTTGGCGTGGCGTCGGCCAGTCCCCGAGTATGAACGTTTCGTGATACATCTTTCGAAAATTCAAGATTTATGGCATGGAGTGGAGAAATGTCGGTCGGAAATGTACGTACACTAAAACATTTTTCTCCGAATTCACTGACTACGCGAATATTCCGCATTGTGTTTGATAACGATTCTCAAAAGAAGGAGTGAAATCTATTCCAATCTTTCGAAATGATCATTTTCTGTCTGCATAATACTTTCTCTTTGACTGACAAAGAGGGGTAAGTGTTTAGGAACATTCAGTGAAAATAAATTGACGTCTAATTGTCCAATTTGAGTGATAATGCTCTTGTGACTAACATAAACCAGCACAAGTATTGTCTAACTTCTTTACCGGATAACTTTGCTCTTCGAAGAATATCCAGTTAATTTCCCCAAGATGAGCAAACCTTTTCCGTTTGGATAAAGTTTCAAAATTTCTTACGTTCTCTGCCATCCAACTCGACACATTTGAGTTGAAACTTAGTGTCTTGGAGATGTGGTCTGAATTGTGATGTCGTCGGGCAGTCTGTAACCGGTGTTGAGCAATCATTCCGATGTTAACAAAGAGATCCACTTATTTTAATAATAAATGCGTGTTAGCCTCCTTCGGTCGATGTGGACCATGGATGTACATCATAATCGCATGAATTTTCATGTTCTACAGCTTTTTGGATGATTAAACAGTCCGATTCAGGAGGAACAATCTTCAGCAGCGCTTGCAACGACGGTCAGAACTCGGTTGTATGGCGTCAGTTGTACGCCGGCGGCGTGATCTGCGTTCAGCGGCCAAGAGCTGTATCTGCTCCTCCCCAGCTTACGATAATAAATACACTACGTTTTTAGCACAAAGCACGAGTTTGACCATTGTAAAAGACCTTGCGCAGCGCACAGGAATTTTCGACAGAGCAAATGAAATGACCTTGAACTTCGGTAACCTTGAATAATCGATTTTCTAATCAGTCAAAATGCAATGGAAAATTTTGTAGCAACCAAAATGTATCCTGAAATCTTTAACGTATCTGTTGTTCATGAATAGTCATGAAAGGAACAAAGCGATCTGCATAACTCTCACGGAACAATAATATACATCAGTGTCTGATCAATATCAGCATACACTGTTTTCTGTGGTTTGGTGTTTTCTGCTGTTGGTTCGATCGCTTATTATCGAACGATTATTTGGGCAATATAACGTGAACAACTTAGTGTATATTTCATTAAATTTATTACTGATGAGTAGTCACAAATATAACAAGACAGATATTAACAAATAATGAACGGTTCAGCAGGACTAAGCGTATTTACACGCGCACACTTTGGAAATGATTGCGAATCCTAACAATTTTATGCACATTTTCTGGGATACTGTTGATTTGCATGCCTTTCTATAGTAAAAGTGGAATTGTGAATTTGAAAAGACCAGCAGCCATTCAGTGTTTTGTTGGTAGTAAATAAACATGAATCCCTAATACGATAATTCCGTATTTGCATTCATATCCATCACACACACGCACACCGCGACCGGTTTCGTGCTGTTTCCACACATTAGCTTGAGATAGTAGGTTCAGATACCGCTTGCCTTGAAACACTGGAGAAACGGTAAACAAATTATCAAATTTGATGATGATGAAGTTTGTTACGACCGGTTTACTGACACTTAATCGTCAGACACTTAATCCCCAGACATTTGATCACCAAGGCATTTCATCCCCAGTCAATTAATCTTCAGTCACTTAATCCCCGTTTTGATAACTTCTGAAGAATGCAGAATACGTTCAAATGAATTTATTTAGCAGGAGAAATATACAATTGATTTTAAAAACGTCAATCTTTCCGTAGTTGAGTATCGCTGAATTGCTCAAGATGTCCTGGCACATATCTCGGCATACTTCAACTTCTGTTTGATATGAACATCAGCACTTGCTTGAAGAACAGAGGCAGTATGCTGTCGACAATCCTTTCGCGAACCGTTAAGAAATGTCCACATTGTGGGATGTTGGCAAGAAAAGAGTGACTGTAATGCATGATGCCAGCCTTCTATAGCATTCTTCGTTCAGGAAACACCACTATTTTTCATTTATTTTAACCCCAGCATTCTTCGCCAAAACGTTTTCTCCAATGCACTCGTGTTTGTGATTGCTACTCGAACCAAAACTATTTTCCCATGTAAATTAATGACTGAAGATTAATTGACTGGGGATGAAGTGACTTGGCGATTAAGTGTCTGGCGATTAAGTGACTGGACACCGTTACGACCAACCGTTGATATGATTAAATTCGTGGGCTATAAAAGCATCAGTATTTGCATGCAATTTCATCACACACAAACGCACACACCACAACCGGTTTCGTGCTGTTTGCACTCATCAGGTAGGGACAGGACGATCGGGATTGCACGTCTTTATCCCTCATTGTTTCAGTTAAGTATCCCGATACTCGTTGAGCCATTGTGATTCATTGAGGGAAATCAATTACAAACAGAGCATGCCATTCAGAATTTATGAAGGAATTTTATATAGCTTTACGTATGATACTTAATTTTCATTTTTAAATTCACTACTACTTGTTTCGCGTGAGCAGCGTAGGTGCTGGGTGTCAGTAGTAAAAGTTGTTAGATGCCTTCAGGTACAATGTCTTTATTCTGAAATGTTCTGTTCCTTGACCATGGATTTTCGACGGACACGTTTATCGATTCCTTTCGAACGGAGTGCAGCAAAGTTTTCCAGCTTGGACTTGTCGAATTGGAAAAGCGCGAACATGAAGAGCGAGAATTCCGCCAGTGTGCTCGGAAAGCAATCAAAATCAATAGTCAATCAGCGGTCACGCTGATGAAGGAGTTCAACGACTATCAACAGACGGTAGGTGAAGGTTAACGTTTTGAATCGCGTTTGACAATATTGCTTATTGATATATATATGGATGATGTATTTGTAAAGGTTATGTGAACTATCCAAACTATCGGTCATGATCATCAAGTGCACCAGATTCGTCTGTATGATAATCAGCATTGTGAATTACATAGCAGTCTAAAGATGAACGTGTTATAATCACAAATCTAAATGGCAACGCTTTCTGGAGTAAATTACTTCGCTTTGTTTTTCACGACTGGCTCCACGGGTGGATTAGCCGGATTTAGCGAGGTTTAGGATCACAACAGCCCATGCGCATTCTCTGATGGCTACATCTTTGTAGATGGTTATCCAGCTGCGTTCTATTTTTCGAACGCAGATTTCCCTGGACATCTACATCTTTCGTCACAGGGGAAAATCCGGGATTCAAAAAACCTCCTTCCCACTGACGCAAATTACAGGCATGTTCAAGGTCGAGTATAAGTTTCGTGATCTCTGAGTCTGTCTTTCAGAGGACTTGGCAAAACCACTTCAGTCTTTGATGTTGGATGCTAACGGAAAGTGGGAGTATTCCGTTACATTTTGTTACAATCCAGGTCAGTATATCGGTTGCGATATATAAGAAAAATGTACAGAACTTTCTAGTGAGAAATCTATGGAGTATCTATGTTTCACCATTTCCAACAAGCTTACTTGGACTCTTCATTTGACTGATATACTTACGGAAATTGGTAGTGCTTCCAGGCGTTTCTTCTACTCTCTGTGCGTTCAGTTGTAACCGATTCTCATTTTACCATTTGTTCACGTGTCATCTTTCCGGCAATTCTTTTAATCAAACATTGTATGTGAATTATTTTAGGCCCAATATTTACTTCTTATGAAGATACCTTAGAAACCCTTGTGAACCGGTACTTTTCTTCGTGAGATGGACTCATTAATATTATCCTAAAAATATTCTCCACACGCTGCCCCGTGCACTGCTCGAATGTAAATGATCGCATAAGAATGGATCAAAATATAGCACATTACATTCGAAATCAGAGGACCATTCATTCCATCTTCATCGATACGTCTTTTGCAAAAGGAAGTTGTTAATGCTGAATTTTAGGTTATGTTCATCCGCACATGATCGTAGCTCAGAGGGGGCATTACTCAAGGTAGTCGTACATTTTCTAGATTCAAATCTGCGTAAATGATAGATGTAGCATACTCCTGGCATTTCGTCATTATTTATAATTGCATTAGCATCAGCAGTCAGGGTAACATCACATTTCATATGAACTTTATCGTGACAAATAAAACAGCTAGTGTGTCTGGCTTTTCGGAAGGCGCTAAGTCACAAAGCTCGACAGGCTAGCTGTTGTATTTGTCGCGATAAAGATCATATGAAATGTGTCGTTACCCTGACTGCTGATGCTATTGCAATTATCAATTTAGACGAAATGCTAGGAGCATGCTATGCAGTATTGAACCCACAAACTGTACAAAGACGACTGCGAGCTCAGAGACTGTGACTAATATAGGAATGTTGAATTCAGAGGACAGCATACAGATAATTGAAGGTTTGTTAAATGAATTATTGATAGGCAAACTGAAGCCTAGAGTTGAGCGTGAAGATCGTGTTTCTAGGGAGGCAGCAATGCATAAAATGTGATGATCAACATAGAGATATTCGACCTATCAGTTCGGAAAAACTGAGCTGCTCCCATGATCCGCGTGCTTTGGAAGGGTCGGAACCAAATTCAAAACAATCCGCGAATAAATAGCGAGCCGTTAAACAAACAACAGATTTCAAAACACATAATGCTTTGGAGAAACGAAATAACATTCCACCAATCGTAAGGCACATACTTTAAGTGTTATTTGTACTGACGTTCCTGAGCCACAATGGACCCTCTTCAAAGACCGTCAAATGTATGATGAATAAAAATGGAAGAAACTGTGTAATTATTAAACTTGGAAGTGTAGTGCCGTTAGCATTGACTCGTTTAACTAGACGGTGTGATTCACCTCATCGTGATAAACCCAAACTGTTGAGGGTTAACTAAGAAAATGAGCGGGACCTGGAAAACTTTCTACTATATTCTTACCTACTTCGGTCTAACAATTCAATGAATATTCGTATTCATGCTGATATTCCATGGTGCGAACAAAGAAATAATACAGGCGACATAACAAGGACATCAAACCGCAATCTCATCATCCTCTGAGTTCCAGAGCTGGCAGGCAATCCTGAGGCCAACGAGCGAGCTGAGAATGACTACAGGCAATAAAGTTTTCTGGTTGATAGTATTCTTTTCGAAAAGGCTGTCGTCGTTGATACTTTCAGACTGCCTTCCTCAGCGAATTACAAAGGTAATTGGCCACGTTCACTAAAAATAAACGTCCTTATTATTGGACTTCACCCAATGTTCAGGGTGATTAGCATTTGCAATTACTCCCCCCACAACTCTGCTTGACCACTTTCGGTTTTAGTGACTTGAGTACGAATTTCGTTTTGTTTCCGTAGATCGCGCAAAATATCGACAATGAGACCGAACCAGAACGCGTTGAGCCACTACTTTCTGAGCATTCAACCAAATTGGACAAGCTGAAATACGACCTGATGCACAATGAGGCCATCCTCGTCGAACAGCTAAACGAATTGATGGAAGAATTTGAGCTGAGTATGAAGGATTTGGTAGAAGGATTCATTGAGAAAGTGGAGGTGGGTACTTTAAATTGCTTGCTTCTCATCTTTGGTTCATTGTATTGAAATATTGTGTGAGAAAACATTCACGGATCAAGAATGCTGCAAAACTGGTACGTCAAAACAAGTTAACCAACAGAAATCTGTAGTTTGGACTATGCAGTGAGGACGCCAAACAATCGCCTTCGTAAAGGCAGCCTGATTTTGACTTGGATTAAGCATAGCTATTTAGGTCCCACCCTTCCGCATCTTTTAGGATTTCACTTTTTCATTGTTACATGGCAGTTAAGCATTCGGTACGTGCTACTGGTGATGATGATGATGAGTTACACGCTGTTGTGACTACACATTGAAGTGAGCATAGCAACTGCAATACAGTCAACGAAACAAAGCAGTTTTACCGTCTCCGATTATCTAACGACGAATAAACATTATCTCATGTTCTAGCTGGCATTAACCAACACGCATGACATCCACCTACTTGGGGGCGAACGATCTGTTTTACTTGGAACAATTTACATTCAACCGTTGCTCACTCCACTAGCTTGCATGACTTCGCGTGAATAAATCCTGTAAGGGATGGTTCGGGGTATGGAATGTTTCTTAAATTAAGATAAGGTCTCCTCGGATTCGTCGATAGGGAAAATCGAACAGATTCAGTTGAGCTATCCTTTCTTTATATGGTTTGTTTCGGAACAATAGAAAACTATCGCAAAATTGGGGGAGGTGTGGTAAAAATGCATGCACAGAGCATTTTGTTCATGATCATGGGTTCAACCCCATCTACATGGGATTGAACATGTTGGTTGTGCCAAACTTGTCCAACGGTGGCCCACAAGTTCAACTTGCTTAGCATTCTTCCATTTTTTCAAGCGCATGCGTATCCTGATCGTATTGTCTAGACCTTTTCATGGGAAACCTGTCATGGGAAGTCTGTGGGTTGGGAATGCATGCGAATTAACAACTTTATTCCACAGGTGGTTAACCTGATATGATGAATTATATGTTCAATTTCAACAGGATCGGTTTACCGAATGTCGTCAATTACAAACTCAGTTGAATGAACGTCTGACCGAAGTAGCCCCAATGGTTCTGGAACGTTTCAAACAGAAAGAGACGGAATCTGCGACGGAATTAGAAAAATGTGAACCAGTAAGTGAAGTGTTTTGCCACCCGATGTTGTTCAGGATTTATGTCAACTCAGACGAGTCGTGTGTTGTGTAATTGAGACAGCTTCCCGAGTTAAACACAAGCCATTTGAAACTGTTTCCCGCGTGCAATTCAACCAAAATTGTTGCATTTCCTGACCTTGAGCTTGCTATTTAGTGCATATTCATGCCACGTCACAGAGTTCGTAAGCAAACAAATAGACAAAGTTGCATATCATGCAACTTTTCGTGCATATTTCACACTGAGTTACTTATGAGTAGTTTGAACAATAATTAAAATATATTGAGAAATGATTGCTACCGGTATGCACGCACATAAGTTTTCAATTAATTAGTCCAGGTTTTTTTAATAACGTTGAAAAATCATTCAAAATTCATTAAAATAAACTTATAAACAAGATTAATTGACTATGAAATCAGTTTTATGAGAGGTAAATCCAACTTTAATGATACTGTTAAATAGCGCTGCGAGACATGGAAAAACATTACGCACGGTAGATCTCGGTCAAACAGGAGTAAACTTCCTGCTTTAGGCTTTCTCTTTTTGGATGATTCCTTCCTAATACTGTTCTCGTCAATGCGTATGATATCATCCGTGGAGACAGTGTTATACTAGTAGCAAGTGCCGGTCCAATAAAGAACCTATAAGATGAAGGAAGGTCAGAACATAAAAACTAAGAAAAGGATTAGCACATACACGTAGAGATGAGTTGCCCTAATCTTGATTCAAACACACACCTTATCGATCTCATGAATCAGTAGAGCGACATCAGTATGTCAACTTCTTTTTGGTCTGTATTGGCATACATCATAACAAGCTTTCACATTCATGTCCATAAAACATTCCCGAAACACCCCAAGTAAACGCTCGCAAAGAGATCGCTGCTGAACACAACTTTCAGGCATATCTCCAGGCGTAACTATCCCGGGATCGTCAACCGGGAAGACGGACCTTGTCGGCTTCAACAACGAATATTATTCTAAAATACATATTTGGATACATTTAAGTTGCTCGCATACAGGACGCGAATATTGTTCTAACGAGCAATTTCAAGGGATTTTTCCATATTATGTGAGTCCCGTTTGGAAATAGCATGAGCGAGTACTTTATGCATTTTTAAACTCCTATCTCTAATGAAATAATGTTATATATCAAACATCAATAACACATACAATGATGAATGTGTGATGGAAATGCATGCAAATGAGCATTTCTGTTAAAATTCGTTGGTTCAAACCCAGTATACATGAGTGTGGGCTCATGTGATTGAACAGGTTGGTCGTACCAATCTTATTTAACAGTGGCATACAAGCGCAACTTGTTTACCATTCTTCCACAGTTTTAAGCGCATGCGGATCCTGATCCTACTAGCCCTATCTGATGAGAACAAACAGCACGAAACCGGTTGTGTTGTGTGTGTGTGTGATAGAAATGCCTGCAAATTGGCTTTTATGTCTATTCTTTGTTGTGGCATTAGTGGCGCCGAACTCAAATTTTCTCGATAACCTTAATATCACAGACGTGGAACGACGAGAGCTTTACCATGAGGGGTGTATTTAACGCCAAGATAACGGTAGATACACCTCATCTTTAGCGACTTAGCTCATTGTCAGCTATTTTGATATTATTTGGTACTACGGCGGTTAGATGTTTTTCTTGCTTACCACCAAGTTCAGCACATTGATTTTCGGTTAGTTGACCGTTAATCCAGCCTCACTGGATGCCAATAGACATTTTTCCAGTGTGATTGTTAGATCAATATACGAACTACTAATACTAATTACTGAGATTAGGTGTCAAGTCAGGTATGCAAAGTTAGGATGTCTTGACCGGTGTGCCTAGCACAGCACGTCATGATTTAGAACTACTGCAAGTGATCGCAGACAAGACCAACTTGCATAAGGGATTTCATGCGTGAAAATTAGGCTAAAATAATTAAAACATTAAAACCGAATTCTTCACAAGACACTAAGACAACAATCTCCATTAGATTTACTTTATGTCAGCTTACCTGACCTGACACGGTTAGGCGACAAAAACAGAATTTGATAACCGCATGAAGACTGGTGGATCATGAAACGCTAAAAATGTGTCTGGGGCAGATTCGTGAATACCTAAACATAATCGGTCAGACCCCATTCCGTAAGGCGTGAAACTACAAAGTTGATGGTCTTGAATCTGATTCTCCTCTGAGGTAGATGATATGGACTACTGATGGGCTAAAATAATAACGAAACTCTAGTGCAGTTATTCGATTGTGATCAGCTTAGTGAATATTTCGAAGAACTTGGTACTGATGAGTAGTAATAAACATAAAGGTAAAACATTATAAACGAGTAGCGCTTGTATGCCACTGTTGGATAAGGCTGGTACGACCAACCTGTTCAACCACATGTGTCCAAACACATGTTTAATGGGGTTAAACCCATAACCATGAACCAAAATATTCATTTGCATGCATTTCCATCAAGCTCATATGGATCCTGATCTTAATGCCCCTACCTGATGAGTGCAAACAGCACGAAACCGGTCGTGGGTGTGACGGAAATGAATATTTCGGTAAAACATTATCGTTCGCATCAGACGAAGGTGCTCTATCAGAAGCGCAACCAACTGGATCTAAATTACTCTGCAATAATGCAGTTCCATTCACCGTGCTATTAAGACTAGGAGAACAAACCACGGTGTGTCGAACCGCTTTGAAGGTATGCGAGAGAGAGAAAGTTCGCGTGAAATATAATGCCATTTATCCGCCGCACAAACGGTCCCTATAGCAACACCTCATATACATGTTTTCAGTTCTTCGAAGATCGAGAAAGTTTGGTCGCCGCCATACAGACGAGTAACGACTCGCATCTGCTGTACCTTGATGACCTTGCAGACGGAATCGGGAAACAGGCACGAGGATTCTTCGCCGAATTGATGGAGCGAGTTGAAACGGAATTCGGTCGACCGAGAAATCGAAATCGCGTGATGGAAATCATGCACAATCTAGAATATCTAGGGAAAAAGTTTGATGGATACACGATGTAGTACTCTCATCATGACCTTGAACATCTGTTTGTTGGTAGTGGGCCACAGTGTATTTTTTCATATTTTGGTGTCTTATAATTATGTCATTTTTCTGTCGACTACGTATGTACATTAAATAATCATGATATTTTCAAGTATATGTACTAAGGTTACACTCAAATTGTCTTTTCAATGGTTCTTAAAAGTACGTTGAAGTACTTTAAACATTTGCCATCAGGTTTTCATTGCTAATACATGTTTTCGAAAACGATAGATTAATAAAACCGGTACTTAACAGATACCACATTGGCAAAAACGAAAAATGTTTGTCCAAACCTCGAAGATGATTTTAGCTGATGGGTAAAAATTTAAGTAGTACAATAGCTTGTGTGGGTAAAATGCATCAAAT
>JACCGJ010023190.1:36354-53389 GCA_013407085.1 Atriophallophorus winterbourni
AACTACTAATACTAATTACTGAGATTAGGTGTCAAGTCAGGTATGCAAAGTTAGGATGTGTTGACCGGTGTGTCTAGCACAGCGCGTCATGATTTAGAACTACTGCAAGTGATCGCAGACAAGGACAACTTGCATAAGGGATTAAAATGCGTGAAAATTAGGCTAAAATAATTAAAACATTAAAACCGAATTCTTCACAAGACACTAAGACAACAATCTCCATTAGATTTACTTTATGTCAGCTTACCTAACCTGACACGGTTAGGCGACCAAAACAGAATTTGTTGGCCGCATGAAGACTGGTTGATCATAAAACGCTTGCAAATGTGTCTGGGGACAGATTGATGAATACCTAAACGTAATCGGTCAGACCCCAAGCCGTAAGGCGTGAAACTACAAAGCTGATGGTTTTGAATCCGATTCTTCCCTGAGGTAGAAGATATGGACTACTGGTGGGCTAAAATAATAACGAAACTGTAGTGCAGTGATTCGATTGTGAACCGTCGTGATCAGCTTTGTGAATATTTCGAAGAACTCGGTACTGATGAGTAGTAATAAATATAAAGGTAAAACATTGTCGTTCGCATCAGACGAAGGTGCTCTATAAGAGGGATCCAAATTACTCTGCAATAATGCAGTTCCATTTACCGTGCTATTAAGACTAGGAGAACAAACCAGGGTATGTGTCGAACCGCTTTGAAGGTATGCGAGAGAGAGAGAGTTCGCGTGAAATTTAATGCCATATATCCGCCGCACAAATGGTCCCTATAGCAACACCTCATATACATATTTTTCAGATCTTCGAAGATCGAGAAAGTTTGGTCGCCGCCATACAGTCGAGTAACGACTCGCATCTGCTGTACCTCGATGACCTTGCAGACGGAATCGGGAAACAGGCACGAGGATTCTTCGCGGACTTGATGGAGCGAGTCGAAACGGAATTCGGCCGACCGAGAAATCGAAATCGCGTGATGGAAATCATGCACAACCTAGAATATCTAGGGAAGAAGTTTGAGGGATACACGATGTAGTACTCTCATCATGACCTTGAACATCTGTTTGTTGGTAGTGGGCCACAGTGTATTTTTTCAAATTTTGGTGTGTTATAATTGTGTCATTTTTCTATCGATTACGTATGTACATGAAATAATCATGATATTTTCAAGTATATGTACTAAGGTTACACTAGAATTGTTTTTTCAACGGTTCTTAAAAATGAGTTGAAGAACTTGAAACATTTGCCATCAAGTTTTCATTGCTAATACATGTTTTAGAAAACGATAGGTTAATAAAACCGGTACTTAACGGATACCACATTGGCAAAAACGAAAAATGTTTGTCAAAACCTCGAAGATGATTTTAGCTGATGGGTAAAAATTTAAGTAGCACACAAGCTTTCGAAATAGTAGAAAAAACTTGTAGATCATGTATTTGATGTTCATTATTGGGAGGTCACCCAGTTTGCATAGTAGGTTGAGCTACATATTCTTGTGAAACACCGTGAAGAATAACTAAATACTTGCAGTGTATATCCATGTTCAGCATCGACTAACACGTTAATCAGGATGGACTAGCGGATTCAATGACGCTTAAGCTCTTTTTTAAGACGTTCAGATTTGAAGCCACGGGTAGCATAGTTAAAGCATGTGCAGGCTTTTCAGACATAGTGTTAGATAAATCGACAACCGTTATTCCCCTGGTTGGAATTTACTTCCACACAAATAGTTATGGTTGCGTTCTCCTTACAGTCATCAGATGGGTATCAATTGAAACCCAGGATAGGAGGTAAAATTCTCACATTTAGCCAAACCTTTAATTGCACATTAGACGGAAACCTTCTCGTTCGAAACTGGTTCCTGGTGTGCCTGAGTCCCATGAATGACTTGTGAAATTACTTATTTGTTTCTGACCTCGTCTTCCACACACCGAACTGCGCAACATGTGATGTGAGCAGCACAATCCATTGGTCATTAAAGCGACTTGAAGAGCGCCACTTTGTGATTGTTTCTTAGACGTCGTGGTTCGTTGTGAGACCTGTGAAACAATGGCTTTCGGGTATTACTTTACAGCTGCATCAAGGCTCAATGAACCTAATCTTTACTGCCTGCACCTGATGACGGCAAACAGCCGGAAAGAGGTTGAGTGTAAATGTGGAGGCTGTGTAGTAGTCGGACCACTACAATAATGTCCCCAAGAATGTTGGAGAAAAGGCACAGGAGATGGAAGATTTATTGCGCTAGCCAAAAGGTGTACAAAGGTACAGCGGAAGCAATCACAGAACACGAATCAACGGGAAGTGTGTATCAAGGTCAATTGTTGGGTACAGTAAAACAATGTTGTTACAGCTTTGAGCACCGCAATCTATTGATCATTTTGAACAACTTCAGCGCTTGATCGGGAGTCACTTTCTGCTTCGGTATTTGAACACTGTGGGTCAAGATACGAACCTGATGGAACAGAACCTTCAAAGTATAATATTGTTTACGACTTATTCTTTATTTGAAGGCTTATTGAACCTAATCTTACTGTCATCTTCTGATGAAGGCAAACAGCGAGAATGCGATTGTGCATTACGAGCGCAGGGAATGTGAGCATCGCAAAATAATATTCGATTTCAGTTAGGGTTTTCACGGGTTTGGTTTGGGTAACGGTATTGGTGAACGCGCCAAGCCCACCTATACAAAATAAAGGACAATTTGGCCGCTGTACATGAAATAATTAGGTAATAATGGTCTTTAATCCCCATGGTCCACTGTAGAGCCTGCCCATATGGCAGGTGCTCAGCTATGGTTTACTTGACACGAAGCTGTATATATGATAAGATTTTGCCTAATGGACAGGCAGTCAAGTTTTTCCAGTGCTGCCGTACGTGTTTTACATCTGAAGATGGTATAAAAGAGAATCAGGTATGTTTTCCCAAATGTGCAATTGCAGCAGGGTGTGAACCCAATCAAATCGATTCGGAAGGGTAGTATTACACTGGTAGCAGGTACCCAATACTTAACTTTCATACAACCGTGGCAAGATGAAATCCTAAAATGATTGGGAAGGGTGGGACCTCAGACAGAGACACATTGGGATGAGGTGACTACACCTCGAATCAAACATGCATTCGAGTGTTGTGAACGAGTAGAGCGACAACATGACAGCTTCCTTGTGGCTTTCAGTGCCACGTATCATAACAAGATTCCCTCACCAGTGCATTTGATAACATATAAGATTAATCAAACACTCTACCGTGCTAAGGCATCCACATTTTCTTATGTAAGCCGTGATAACAAAGAACAGTGACAAACTGACAGAGTAAAGAGCGTATTGCCGAATCGAACGGGATTTATTAAAGAATAGAACTTTTCAGGGCCGACATCAGCACCCAAGCTCATTATAAACATTTAATCCCTAGAACACCAACGTTCATATCTCTCAAAGTGATTATCACGTCGGAGATCAGATGCAAGTTACAATCAGAAAAGAAAATAGTATCTATATTCTTCCCGATGAATTATTGTTCTCATTTGCCGATTGATCATCGGTCAGTTACTTACTACTATGAGAAGAAAATACCCATTAGAACCCGTGTGAGTACACTTTGAAAAACAGTCAGAGAATGTCTTGTGGAGCTCACATCCCCATCCCTTACACTCCACTACCGGTTTCTGGCTGTTTGCCGTCATCAGATGGAGACAGTAAGATCAGGTTCAGTGAGCCTGGAAACAGTGGAAAAGCGGTAAACAAAGTTAAAGCCAGAACATGTCATGTTAGAACCGGCAATATAATTTCCGGCAACGTTTCAGTAATCTGAGCCCCCCCCCCCGCAATTCTCTTTAATGGTATATTAAGGGATGCAGTGGAAATCTCTTTGGATGATAAAATCTCAATTGTTGAACCCATGCATGTGTATGTAATGCTAAAACGTGGTCTGTGATCATGAACGAGTTAACTTGCGCAATAAAATAGTCCAAAACGCTCATTGCAACAAGCATCGCATGCTGGGTTAACATTGATTATCCATACCCTGTGTGGTTCCAAAGGTTGACATAGCCGGAGGTGGCAGTGGGGATAAGTTCCCACTGTTTATAAAATGCTCCCATATGGCAACGCGTCTCAAATAGCCTCTGACAACCAAATCCAGCTTCGGGCCTGCACGAGTGGCTCCCCGAGCCCGGTGGAACTGCTTCTACCAACAGGAGAAGGGGCGAAGGCGAGTGACTGGCGTCTGAAAACCAGTTTGCTTCGGGCAGATGGAGCTCGTTAGCCTGGGAGGGCATTCCAGCTAGGGGAAAGAAAACCCTGGTTTTAAACCTTCGTAGACGGTTAGTTCGTGCACACCACCTCTTTCTGGCAACTCCCTGCAGCTTTGCAGGTCGCACTTGGTTATGCAAAGGCTAGAGAAGCTGACTCAAACAAACGCCGAGTGATTCTGGGGACGCCGCTTTGTACCTAAATCCCTGTGAATCTTCGTTGAAGCCGACTCATCCTCCAGGAGGAGATAGTCGCACAAAACAAAACAAACAACACCCTGTATGTGTTTGATCAAGGGCTGGCTGTTACCAGTGTGTGGGATCAAGGTCACATGCAAGAAGTGTGAAACCAAGCTGCGGAATGGTTGGGTTTCATCGGTCGATGTATATCGCAAGCGCATGATTATTTCATGCCCACGTTTCACATGAATAAGCAATCTCTCCGGCAGTATTTACAGTAATGGGCAGTACTCTGCCGATCGGTGGCGTTTTCACGCTGTCGGCGTGATGTATGTTCAGTAGCCGAGCAATGATAGCTCCTCTCCAGCTTGAGAATGCCGCTGTACACTGTGTCTTTAATGCGGTCAAGAGCAGGTTCTTTCTGCCGATATTCTGGGAATCAATTTGACCGAGGTCAAAGCCGTGAGGCAGTCGAATTAAGATTCTCATTACAACGCTCCAGGGGCCTATCTGTAATGGTGGTAAACAAGGCTTACTCACATTTTCTAGAGTGTGGGACATATTGGAGTCTGAACCACGCCCTCCCACTTGAAAGAGGAATTAAAGCGTCTGCAGGTCTTTGACAAAATGGGATACGTAGGGCGATTATCAGTGATCGAATCTTAGGTCGAAAAACAAGTTGCTATCCCGTCTTCGCTGGTCATGTCATATATTACGAATGGACAGTAATCGTTGTCCCAAATCTGTTATGTATGCCACTCCCGTCGTTTCAATTGTAGCCGGAATCTACCTTGACTCAAGCAAGTGAAAGCCTTGACAACCGAACTAAAAATTCGGATGCCGAGTCCAGTTGAGTGACAACAACTCCGAAATCAGTCGCATACGTCCGACGTGCTTTTCCCAACATCATATACGAAACAAAGTAGACTTTGGAGTCAGTTTAATAGGGTTCGTACAACGAACGATGCATGTGAGCAACACTTTACTTTCTTATAATACTTATTTGGAGAATCTGACTACCAACCTTCAAACTGTCGGCGCAATATGCAGAATATTGGAAACAGTACACGGTGGCCCACATGGCACCTATCTTTGGGACTTAAGCCTAGTCCTTAATACAACTAAAGTTAAACTTTAAAACGAGAATTAATCCTCCGCTTTGCGTAAAATGGATGTATTTCGGACGAGCCATCACCCTGAAAGATATGTTGTGATTGTAAGCATATTCCTAGATTGTTTGACTGAACTTGTATGTTGTCAAGTCGGGTGACGAGAAAACCTCGTTATGGCGCATGCTAGTGAGTCACTAGGACCCCGTCATGCTCAACTCAGAAATGTTTGATTTGATATTTAGGCACCTCATTTCAGTGTGCACGGAAGTGCAATCTTACAGTACTTATGTGCTGGGCGGCTAACACCGTGCTAAATTGATTAACTACCGGTGGTGAGCTGCATGCTGAAACAGGCTGGAGTCTCACTACCATTTCTACTTTCTTTCTCATATATGTCTAGGCCTGGGCAACCTGACAGTATCTTAGCCTACGTGCAGTCTCTTTGCCTTGATCAGGCTTGTGCTTTCATACATACATACCCAATTTCATTGTCTATGCTTGTTTTTTTACAGGTCCCATCCTTCCAAAATATTTACGATTCTATCGTATCATCGCTGTATCGCATTTGAGCATTCGATACTTGCTACCAGTGTTGTGCTGCCTATGATGATGGTTGCACCACCGCAACTTCTGAGATCGTGAGACAGTTTAATGTGTTACGAACACAATCGGAATCGTTTCAAAGTTTTGATGTTAGCCCATTTCTTCCTCGAATATTAGATATCGCCACGAGAAGTACAAAAGACCAAATACTTTCAAGCTCATTGTTGGAGGGATCAAGTTTACAAAGAAATCCACACGGGGGTAGAAGTAGTAGTAGTATCATCACCGAAGGAATGCGAAATAACACACACACACACGCACAAATATATCCATGGGGTACATACAATTATCTGTGAATAAGTAGCATTTACATGTATGTGGACAAGTCGGTTACGTTTGCTTCCCATCCGGCTGACAAAAAACCACACCGGCGAAGTTAGATCAACATCAACTGTTCGACAAATCTCCACTAGCACAATCCACCGGGGAGGCAGTCATTGAACCCAACGACAGCGTGTCACCCGGCAAACCTGTCTCCGTACTCGTTGAGCAAATACTCATGCCGGCTGAACGCAAGTGCGCCGAACTGCTCACACGACTGTTCACCGACACGTTGCCCATTCGACTAGACTGCGCGGGAGGATTTCTCGTCCCCATCAACAAAGACGCACTCAACGGGTCCAGCATCAACGAACTGGAACCCGCCGATGCGACAGGGGGCTCGCCCACGGGCAAACTACTCTGAACGCTGAAATTGCCGAACGAACTACAACGACTGCTTCCGCCACCGTCGGTACTGCGCGCACTGTTCAACTGACTGTTTGTACTGCTAGACGAAGAGCCACACGAGCCAACTGAACTGGTCTCGGACACCGCTGAGCTGTGTATACTGCTATTGATGGTGGCACCAGCAGTGCTACTAGCAGTGGTACTTTCAATCCCAGCGCCAGTTGAGGTAACCGGACAAGGACTGAGATGACGGTTTCGACGAATGGTAGACGGAAGACATCCGGTAGGAGGGCTCAGTACCGGTTCCGTTTGTGGGTCCAAGCCATCTGGGTGTTTTAAAGTATGTTCATCTTGAGTTGGTTGTGATGTTGGCTTAGCCGATGGATCGACCATCACATCCTTGACCGGGAAAGAGGGTATATCTGCTGTAGAAGGAGCTTCGGGGACATCAGCGGGAACATCCGATGTGGTGACATCTTCAGCGGACGACTCGGATAGGGGAAGTAGCGCGGAATGGGCAAGTAGCACCGTATGCTGACCACCCGCATCGATCATGGAGACGGAGCTATGAGGAAAAGAACACAGACGAAGTTGGCAGAAACAGTGTCAAAAAATTGAAAGCTAGGTTATTAATACTCTCATCAACATCAACGTTTATCTATGTGATATGTGTGATGTGAAATCACAAGCTTGATCCAGGCAAAGTGCCGTACAGTCAGAGACTGCACGTGGGCTCAGATACTGTCAGGCTGCCCAGGCCTAGACAGATATGACAAAAGAAATAGAAATGGTAGTGAGACTCCAGCGTGTTTCAGCATGCAGCTCACTACCTGTGGCCAATCAATTTAGCACGGTGTTAGCCGCACAGCACAGAAATACTGCACGATTGCACATCCGTGCAGATCCTCAGATACCATAAAATCATACCGGCAGTATCATTGTCGGTACGATTGCACAAATTTGCAATTGTGACATTCTTCCGTACTGCGCATCCATCACCGTGCTAAATTGATTGGCCACCGGTAGTGAGCTGCATGTGAAAACACGATGCAGCCACGCTGCCATTTCCGCGTTCTTATACCTGCCAAAACCCGAGTAACCTGACAGCCTGCTTGTACGGTGCTGTGCGGCTAACATCGTGCTAAATTGACTGGCCAACAATAGTGAGTTGCATGCTGAAACACGCTGGAGTCTCACTACCATTTCTATTTTCTTTCTCATATCTGTCTAGGCCTGGGCAACCTGACAGTATCTTAGCCCACGTGCAGTCTCTGACTGTGCGGCACTTTGTCTGGGTCAGGCTTGTGATTTCATACCATGCTTGGATCTAGGCCTGCGATTTCACACATGCATACATCATTGTGTCGACGGCACGTATTGATGTTTAGCGGGAGTGCCCCTTACAACAAGGTTTTGGCTGTCATGGCGGTACAAGGATTTGTGGCCTCGACAGTAAAAAACGAATCACCTTATGTGTAGCCATGGCAATTGGTTGCACTGAAAGATCGTTGATGCTTTTGTGAAATGTTCAAACTCAATCGACTTGTGTTGTCGACGTTTGAGTTATAAGTCGGATAGATAGACGCGTTGAATCAAGAGCAAACAAAGCAGCAATTGACGTGAAACATTAGTCAATAGTAAATCAATTGCACACAGCTTATAATCAGCGCATGATTGCACATCCGTGCAAGACACGATGTCGACAATAAACACCTAGGACTTGAAAAACAAAATCCAATTGTTAATAAATCATCTTGCCGACGCAGTTTGTTTCGGCTTACCGATCTTGCAGCTGTTTACCAGAAACGATCCCAGGTTCCACGCAGTCTTCATCATCTTCGCTTCCGTGGCCAAGCTGGCGATTGCTAGCAATGCCCCACGAATACGCAGTACCTGTGTAAACATGAGCAAACAAGCATTGTGACGGGAAAGCCGGCTACGGCGGGGATGATCCAGAAGCTGGTCAATGCTTACCTTTGTCATCGACGGCAAACGAGCACGCCTCTCCGCTCCCGATCCAAACACAACGGCACTCGTCCAACAATCCGCGAACGCGAGTAGGTTGCGACACGGAAAGATTGGACGATGCTACGGTGGAACCAAGACCCAAACGCCCGTAATCACAGCGACCGACGGCGTAGACGTGACCTGGAAGCAAGATGAGAGTGATTGTTCACAGAAGATAGTTGGTTTAGCGATCAGAAGATGGGTTTGTAATTGATCGTTTCTCCTCTTGGTTATTGTAAAGGAGCGAAGCAATGTTGATCGGGTGGCGAGTTAAGTAAGATACACGGATGTGCAATCCAGTGATGAGATACCGACCCGTGTACAAGCTGCGCGCATGGCGTTTTCGCGACTACGTTGGGTTCTATTTAGCCGTAGAGAAATCAGCCGACGTGCACAGCTGCGCGTTTACAGAGCGCCCAGTTCTCACTTATGGGTGCGAGACGTGGCCTGTGCGGGCGGAGGATATGCGGAGACTAGAGGTTTTCGACCACTGGTGTCTCCGACGCATCCTCAATGTTCGATGGGATGAGCGAGTAACGAATGACAAGGTTCGGCACCGTTGTTTCGATATCCCTCGCCTGAGTTCGATATTGCGACAACACCGACTGAGATGGTTTGGCCACATCCTGAGACGCTCGGACGCTGAACTAACCAGGGTGACACTATCGCCGACACCGTGCGCAGAATGGCGTTGACGTCGCGGAGGACAAGTGAAGACTTGGCTCGCCACCGTGAGATCGGATGTGGAGCTGCGTGGTCTACGATCGGTTTACGGATGGCGCACGTGGGACCGGACCTGGCTTAAAATCTGCGCGGATCTCGCTTCTAACCGCCGAGCGTGGGTGGCTGCAATCCGTGACGTCAACGAAGCCGACTCATTCTCCAGGAGGAGATAGTCGCACAAAAGTAAAGTAAGTAATACTTCTGCGCGGTGCAGCTAACTCCGTGTAAAATTAATTTGCCAATTGTACCGCGCTGTATACAGAAACACCCTGAATTTTCACTGTCATTGCAATTTTCGTTCTATGTGTAAAAGCCCGGGAAACCTGACAATATCTTAGCCCACGTGCAGTGTATGGCTGTGCGGTACGTTGCCTGGATCAGGCTTGTGATTTCCTGCCTCCATGCTAAGTGAAATGCAGTCGGGAAAGCTTTGGTTTTGCAGTAAAAATGATGTGATCAATACATTAATCCTGTAAAACATCCAATTCTGTGCTGGAGAGTGCGCGTAATAAAAGTCAGAGACAAAGTTATACTTGTATGCCACTGTTTTATAGGATTCTTACAAAGAACGACAATGTTCACAAAGTGATTCTCGGCCAAGCGCTTTAGGCGTATTAGAACATCGTGGTGCTTTGTAAGAACCCTATACAACAGTGGCATACAAGTATAACTTTGTTTACCACTTTACCACTGTTTCAAGGCTCACTGAACCTGATCTTACTGTCTCCAAGCCAGAAACCGGTAGTGGTGTGTAAGGGATGGGGATGTCAGCATCACAATACAAAAGTCAGAGACGTTTCGAAAGCGAGTTCGGTGGTAAGTTGTCTACAAAATGAGTGCCAAAAAGAATTGCAATTGTGAAGTGAGGAGGGCGCTTGGTGATGTGTCACAGTAGGTACGTCGCTTTAAGATGGACCATTCGTAATCGACTAGCGGGCAACTCAGCCAGGTTTGATTACTTACTTACTTATGTCAATGAATGAATGAATGAATGAAAGCAGCTTGCAGACGACACATTACACAATGCCTCCAAAGTGAGCGCTCACGAGCAAGTTCTTACCCATCACTCGAAAACTGTCAGGTTGCCAAGGTCCAGATACATGCATAAGAAAGGGCAATGGCGTGAAGACTGCAAGGTGCCCTCGCATGCATAAATGGTGACTATATATTTTGCACCATGTTAACCGTCCTAAACAGAATAAAACTGAACAGATAGTAGTAAGATGGAGCTCGTTAGTCTGGGAGGGCACTTCATCTAAGGGAAGGAAAACCCTGATTTTAAACCTCCGCTACATTGCGGGATACCCGATCGCGAGAAAGGCTTCGGGAGAAAACCCTAAGGAAAAATCTGGAACAGAGTCTCGAGGACAGTTAGTTGGTGCACACCACCTCTTTCTGGCAACTCCTTGCTGCCTTGCACTTGGCTAGAGAAGCTGACTCGAACAAACGCCGAGTAGTGCTTGGGACGCCGCTTTCTACCCAAATTCCCAAGACTCTTCAAAAAAGCTGACTCATCCTCAAGGAGGAGATAGTCGCACAAAAAAGAAAACGATGGAACATGGCCGAGACATTGGCAAATACTGAATTATGACGCAATTGGAACTGGTTTCTTCATCATGGCACTCACCCTCGTTATCTAGAGCCAGTGTATGATGCATGCTCACGGCAAACTGTCGCCAACCACGAGCGGGGTCGAAGGCGCGCGCTCGAGACAACATGAATTGGATCAACGGTCCCTGTTTGGCAATCAGAGCCGCCTCCGACTTGTCTGCCTCGTTCCGATCGGAAATCACCAGAGCGGCGTCCACCGAGATATCACCTTCGTTTTCCTCCTCTTGGCCCGCATCACCAAACTCCTCATCTTCGTCCAGACCGAGTGACGAGTTTTGCGTGTGCCGAGTAACGTTCTTCTTCAATCCCAACTGTCCGTAATTGTTCAAGCCACATGCGTAGATCGCGCCCGTCGCGTGACATCGAGCGAATGTCGCGAAGCCGCCGGCCCATGCGTCGGAGAATCGAACGGTTCCACGAACACGACATTCCGTTGGATACAACAGGCAATCTGGAAGGTTTTCAAGGTTGATCATAGTAACGGGAGAAATTGGACATTTGACGGACATTTGCGTCCCAAAGAACTTACTTATGCCTGATCGACCACCGGTTCTCGAAAAACGTTCAGCGATACGACCCAGTTGACCTTGCTCCGCGGAACCCATTGTGTAAAGACGACCTTCTTCTGTGAGACAGACTAAATGATCTTGTCCGGAGGCGATTTTGATCACGATCGCGCCGGGAGTTAAATGCGAGCTCATTGAACGTGCATCGGTAGAGTGACCGTGAATTGAATTGGACGAATGATCTAACAGACGTCGTGGAAGGGTGGAAATTTCCCCTTCTTGGGTCAGGCCGATGGGACCGCTGGGACCACGGAAAGTGCCCCAAATCCAAACTTGGCCGTCAGAATCGAGTGCCGCAGTGTGACTGTCACCGGCAGAAACCTTACCGATGAATGAAACGCAGTATGAAACGACTCAGACACCAGTAGGGGACTATTATTATTATTTATTATATTTGCACAATCTGATACAGATATAGTGCCGTTCAACATAAACAATGAGATGTACAAAGCGAGAAGGGGGGTACAAAGCGTTGTCATCGGCATCGTTGAACGTAGGCATGATACTACCCGGTTGCCTACACCGAAGTAGGGGAGATTTCGTTTAGGGGGTCCCACCCCGAGCCTTTACCCACAAGGCAGTGGAGCGAGAGAGGTTCGCACCTATCGGTGGCCGGTGACCGACGAAGCGGTTCATACGCCCTTTTCTGGGAATTTCCAGTTCGGAGCCTGATAACCTCGTTGATAGGTTGGTGACTTCAGTTTTTGCCTGTGCACCATACAATGTCCTTGGATAGGACAAGGGGCAGTGACTTTGGAGCGGTGAGTCACATCCGCTGCGTCGTGATGTCATCATTGGATTTATTCAAATAGGCTCGTTAATAATAATGTTTTGATCAAAACTTAATAACAAACTACGTATGAGCAGTCACACGTGGTAGTTCATGCCAAACAAGCGATGCCTGTAACGTTGATTTAGGCGGATTCCAGTCTTTCGAAGTTCAGCATAATCACATCGACAACATGTAGAGACGCATTAGTCATAAAATCACAACGAAATTATGCGTACAAAGAAAAGGAACAGGAAGGGTTTAAGAGGTTGCATGTGTCCCTTTGCCTTTATGCTTCATCATTAGAGACAACATTACACCGGTAGCATGTACCAAATGTTTAACTGTCACAAACCATGAAAAAGTAAAATCCTAAAGGACTTAAATAGCTACGGATTCTATAGAAGAGTAAGTACAAACAAACTGGGAAGAAGTTCCTACATCTCGAATAGAACAGGCATTCAAACAAATTTTGGATGTGCAATCGTGCAGCATTTCGGTGCTGTACGGCTAACATCGTCCTAAATTGATTGGCCAACGGTAGTGAGCTGCATGCTGAAATACGCTGGAATATCACTACCATTTCTATTTCTATTTCCTCCTCATATCTATCTAGGCCTGGGTAATCTGACAGTATCCTAGCCCACGTGCAGTCTGTGACTGTGCGGCACTTTGCCTGGATCAGGCTTGTGCTTTCCTACCTACCTACCTGTGCCTTCAAACATACATACCTACCTGTAATGAAAACTGCAAAACTGTATTTGGAATCCAATCTCCTCAACTACGAAACAACTGCAATAATACTTCAGTGTGCTCACGTATGTATCTCACTACCAGTGGTGAAACAATTTATCATAGCACAGAATTAGTGCAGGATTGCCAATCCGTACACGACGTACGTCGACACTACACACCTAGAACCAAAAAGATATAATCAAGTAGTTAATAAGCCATCCTCCGGAAACGATTCCGGTAGAATTATGTGAGTATTAGGCTTACATAGACATATTGGTCACCCTAATCGGTGTATAAAGAGTCTACCTTCTATTGATTACAACATCTAATATATAATCTCATCGATTTTTGTGTATTATGGCCTTTGTATTATTGCAATTTGATGTTCAAACACAGCTACGTTCTATTTCATCTCTGGGCAATCTAGGAGTGACGAGTGGCCAAAGAACTCAGCATCATTCACGACGGGGGGCTTTAGCCTGCGATGCATTAATTCACTTTTCAATACATTCAGTAATCGTGGAATTCAAAAATTCCTCTTGATCATTTCTCTAAAAACTTATTTTCACTCTTAAAATATCCGTTTGCCTGCAAATTGAGAACTTCTTTTGCGTTGTTCTCAATTCTGATTTATCCGGTACAATATAACAATCGGGCAAACAAGATGATAAACACATCCAAACGAAAATTAACTTTGGCTCACCATCGTAATTTTCAAACCGAGCGGAAGTGGTACATACGCTGGATATGCCTCACCGGTAATCGCATCCCGTGAAACGGGATCCCCGTTTGAACACACTTCCATAGGCTCTTCTGAGGCACCCGACTGATCCTCGCCAGACGAGACAGGGCGACCGAGAGCACCTTCGTCATTGCACCCAAACGTGATCACACGACCGGCAGCGGTGAGCAGCACAGTGTGCATGCCCCCAGCACAAACTTGAACAGTCGACGTTTCCAACTCCGTCTCGCTCAAATTGAGGACAGGTAGGCTTTTGTTGGTGAATCGTGTCGGGCGAGATCGTTCGCATATATCCGGTCCAAACCCGAGTTGTCCGATATCTCCCGTACCGAAAAGTAACGGAAGACCAACTCGTTTGAACGAAGTTGGAGGAGTCATTACCGGTTTTGGTGGATAGGTGTGTAGAGCGGGGGATTTGGAGCCAGGGGCCTGTTCGACTGAAACAAAACGGTGTATGTAGGGGTTAACGAGTTCAGCCATTTCATCACTTGGCATTCACATGCATTATTGTCAGAAATTAACACGTATTGGTGGCAAGCGTTTGGTAAGGAGATCAAGATAAGTGCACACTCCAGGCTGCCTGAAATTATCACAGACCTGAGTCCAGGTAAAGTGTCGTAAATTCAGAGACTTGAGTGGCCTAAATTTGCCAAAGAGAAATGGCAGAGACTCCAACATTCAGCTTAGTCAGTACCGTTGACAAATCACTTAAGTACCGTTAACTATGCAGTACAGAAGTGCCACATAGTGACACATCCGTTCGAATAATATTGTAATATAAACTGTATTGGAACCTACGTAAGCGTTTTAAATCAAGAAGCTACTCCATATGTGTACGGAATTACAAATCTGGAGCAAGAATTAATCACGCGCATGCGCGGACTGTACGTGGGCTGAGATACAACCCGGTTGTTTAGCTCAAGTTAATGACAGTGAGACCCCAATGTGTCTTTACATGAAGCTCGTTACCAGTGACAATCAATTTAGCATGATGTTACTTGTGCACGACAAAAGTAACGCACAAATGAACAATGCGATCTGTATATATTCGCGCGGATCACACGACTTGCACGTGTGGTTACTTTGAATAACGTTAATTTGATAACGTGCACAGTCGTTGAAATTAGCCAAACAACGATGTATTGTGGTGGAGAATTGGATTGTCAGAACCAAGACATATATGAATCCTTGACAAACAGAAATGCCGAGAAAGAAAGCTGCAGCGAAAGTCGAGAAATTATCTATGACTTATTGACACGTGACCATTATGAGCGCATATCACGTGAGTGAGATGTATGATTGCATATATGCAGTGAATTTGCTCCTTTAGATCTGATTGAATCGTGTTTAGTGTAAAATTGATTTATGATTTGGCGCGGGGGTACGCGCGCTTTCTTTACCAAGTGTGCAATACTAAATAAATAGAAATTCTCGATAAATAGGTTAGGTGAGCTCGGACTGGGCAACTGTCTCAGGAGTTAACCTATTAATCGAGAACTTAGATTGCTAGCCCTAGCGGGTTTTTTTTAAACACGAGCATGGATTTATGACCAAGTCCAACGGAAAGATAGTAGGATTTTCATATCATCGACGTCTCAGTAGATGGGGGATAAAATATATATATATATATATAGTAAAAGGCATTTTTGTAGTATCATCGCATTGACACTATTGACCCTGGTTTGCAAACGTAAAGCATAAGGTTGGGTGATTCTTTTGGAAATAAATATAGCAAATTAAGCTTAGCGTAATGTTGAGCTTCTTGATTGCAGACCCCGACGTCTTCCACCTTGCAATATAGTATCGGTGGCTAATCAATTTATTGAGATGCCAGCTGCCCTATACAAAATGTGCAGCATGATTTCACATCAAGTATGCGAAAACTTCTGCGAGAGAAGCTCATCACTGGGATTTCGTTTAGCAGTGATGACGTTCAAATTTGTCGTGGTCGCAAGTCGATTAGCAGAGGTGATCAGACTTTCAATGAGCAACAGGCTCTCCTTGATCGACATCTAACTGTGATCCCTTCAGTGTCCATATGCAAACTTAGGTGTTCTGAAGACTGAACCCGTGAAAAATAATTATGTATGAAAGCACAAATCTGGCTAAAACAAGGGGCCGCAGTCATGCACTGCATGTGGACTACGATACTGTCAAGTTCGACGGGCATAAACAGATTTGAGAACGATAATTAAAATGACAGTGACTCCGGGGTGTCTGCATTCAGCTTACTACCGGTTAGCTGCACAGAAACACTACGAATGCACATGCGTGTATGCAAAATAGTTACTTCATCTTTATTACAGAACGTGGTAGATTTTTGTGTTACATCTTAATCTTTTGTAAATCAAAAATAAGGTTACTAGACGGATGTGCAACAATGCAGTACTTCCGTGTTGTGCAGCAAACAGCGGGCGAAAATGATGTCACCAGTATTAAGCTGAATACGAAAAATAGCTAGAATCGCACTAGCTTTAAATTTAATTTCTTATATCACTTTAACCCTGGGCAAAATGACAGTTTCTTAGGCTGTGTGTAGTCTATGATAGTGTAGCACTGCCTGGATCAGGATTGTGATTTCGTACCTACATGGATATTTCACTCTTGTGGTCCACTATAAATAAACTTCGTTGTTTTATATCCGACGACAACCGAAGAGGGTTTCAAAATGGAGGAAGGCAACACTCGGCTAAAGCCCGGGCATCCGAATGCCCTACGTGTACAGCAATCTTTACAGAATGCAATTCTAGGTCGCTAGCGTAAAAAATTAGAAGGATGACAGGCGGTAATCGTTTTTCAAGAGAATGCTTTCTGAATAATTGTCCGATTAGGGAGACAGTGGTATAGATTAACCACACATTTCCATAAAGTTTGATTGGGTAAAAAATAATCGGCTGAAACCAACGTCTGGTGATCTGTTAAGTATATTTTAAAACTATTTGACGCCTAACTGAACGCGCAGATATGACGAAATGTGACTTAAGACGCATCAAATGCATACCATGATGCACGTGACCGACGAAACCAAACAATTATTACGTAGTAAAAATTATTGCGTTATTCAGATTATGTTAACC
>JACCGJ010023191.1:0-14856 GCA_013407085.1 Atriophallophorus winterbourni
AAGCTCTTCCCAATCCATAGGGTCAATAGGGTCAATATCAAGAGTTTTCATATCTCTTTTGCACGACAGAAACTTCGATTCAGTACTGCTCTCTATTGTACATTATAAGGTTAGATCGCATACGTTCCAGACAGACTGCACACATGTTAATCCGTGCACTCATTGACTTATTTATGTGGTGGAGTTTATGACCACTTTGTGACTTGATGTGTGGAATATAACATGATGCTTTACTTTAATCTGACAAACGAAGTAAGATATCTAGATGACCCGCAGATACTCATCTGTCTTCGCAACTTTGTTGAAATTAGTTGGCACCATCGGATATGCAACTTAACTTTCTGTATACATCGGAAGTTAAACAGCATAGGCTTCATCGCTTAGTTCATGTTTTTCTAATGCGGTTTGGTCTGCGACTTCTAACTCGGAATGACGCCGTTGTACTCGTGGAAGCACTCTGACTTGGCTCAAGCTTATTAAAGCCATGACTGAATTACATTATCGAATTGAGCACTGTTCAACTGGATATGTTAACTTGATTCTGTCTTTTTGAACCTAAACTTAATTCTATTTTGTTTCAAATCGTTTTGTCCTTCAACCAACACCCTCGTAATCTACTTCGTCAATTCTCATGCACCAATGTATCTCTGCTTTGTTTATAAAACATGATCGCTTAAGTTCTTTTCTTTTATATCTATTTTTCGTTCACCTCAGGGTTATCGATGGCTGGAACGTGTTAGATGAATTAGAACGTGCACCAGTAGAGGAAAAAACTTACCGTCCCTTGACTAATATCCACATTCAAGATGTCACGATTCATGCCAACCCGTCTACTGAATAACTATTCGTTTCCCCTTTTCCACATTTTGTACATGTTGTTATTCGACATCACCTTATTTGTAACGGGTAAATAAACATGCTTTTAACATATTATTCCCATTTTTAACTCAATCGATTTTCTTACGATAAGGCTTGATGGTCCCCGTTGAGATTTCAAGATGATCCTATGTGGAATTTCGCAGAACGATTGTACCTAATCGATTGCCTGAAATGACGTTTTTCGGTCGAAACGTTTATTGCGGGAACGTTGATTACTGCCATGTTATCGGAACGTTAAATGCTGGATTGAGCTTTATTAATGTTGAAATCATATCAGCGTAGGGAAGAGCAACGCCAATTTCGCTGCGTTTCACAAAGTTTTTTTGCGGTTTATATCTGTCTAAGACTGGGCAACTTGACAGTATCTTAGCCCACGTGCACTCTGTGACTGTGCTTGGATCAAGCTTTTGCTTTCATAAGTACATACATGCATACGCGTCTTATCGCCGTTTTACCAAAAGCGCTGATTTGTTTAGAGCTTGATCCCAAGAGAAGAATTTTTCCATACTTGTGTGAATGTTTGGAATTGTTAATCATTATCAAGTAAAGGTGACGATTATTGCTTGAAATCTCGTTGATCTTGCTTCATTGCTTGCAAATACGAGTATGGAATCGCGAGTCTAAATTCAAGCAAAGTACTTCACAGTCACTGCGCGTGGGCTGAGATATTATCAGTCAACCAAGTCCAAGACAGACATACGAAAGAGCTGGTGGCGCTGCGAATACCTACCACCAATGGCCTTTAATTCGGCAGTGAACTGTGCAGTTCTGTACAAATGGACATTCGTATATAAATGAAGACCTGCTACTGCTAGTGAATTGCCATTTTGAACAAAGCATTTGAAGATTGATCGTTTTCGCTTTTTGTATTGGCAGTGTTAAGTAGCGCTTTATTTCGCTCAACTTACGCATATTATCACGGTTGAATTTTCTATAAGCATCGTCCCATCTATGTTTTGGTTCAATCCTGGTTTTATACTCTGGTGGTACTTTTGTGTGGGATCATGGCAAACCGTTATTCAACTAGCAACGGGATGCAGACTCTTCCTCTTGAGGATGTGTTTTTGCAATCCACACTCGTCCGTTTAGTGCCCTGGAAACGCTTATCGGAATTACTTACTTTTTCCTATTTCGACTTGTATGAAAATCTTGATGAACACACTTCCAGGGGAAGTAGAGATTAAGGGCCTTTCCTAATGCCAGCTTTTTGCCACCGTTGCTTATGTGTCGGGTTGTGTCATCTTTTTTTCGTGCACTTAATTCATTATCAAATAAAGTGGCGAGGAAAGCTAGTTGCTTGAATGCATGTTTAATTTGATGTGTAGGATCCTCATCCCAGTGTTTCTGTGCGTATTCGTCTACAGGTGTAGTAGCATTTTAAGTCCCAACCCTCCCAATCTTTTTGTATTTTTAGCATACCACGGTTGCATGGCAGTTAAGCACTCGGTACATGCTGCCCCTGATGATGATAACGATGATAAATTCATTCAAACATGCTCATTTATTCTTAATGCAAAGAAATTTGAGTGCAATCGGTTAGAGTAGTTTTTGGGTAACGTTTCACTTCTGACAGAAGCTTCGTCAGACCAAGGGTGATAGTCAGGTCAGGTAGCATGATTAAGTAGTAGTCAACCCACCACCACTTATTTGACCTTACCGCTAAACAGCCTATAGTACGCCTACAGTGTGTCACGTCTCGTGGGAATGATCAGGATCAGTGGTCGATTTTCCTCGACCACGTCAATCTGATACAAGTGAACACGGTCAAGATCAGTTGACACAGCGGCCCACATACGTAAAAGTACATAACTAACGGGGCTAAGGTGAAGCTATTATTGAAGAAAAACCAAAAATCTAATTACCTAGTAGGTATAAGGTGAATAACAACTATTTACCTCCGCATCAGTGCCGAGCGCCAGATTGTGGAGATTTCTGCCCCATCCACCTTATTGACCGCCAGTCGACCTGCCTTGGCAATTTCGACCGCCTCCGCATGTAGGCGCTCGCTATACGGTTTAATACCGCGTCTCAATATTGCCACATTGTCTAGATCGACGCTGTGGCCCGTATCTAAAACATGCTCCGCCAAGGCGGAATCACGAATAAGACACGGCAGATTCCAGGAAAAATGAAAGCTCATGATCATATCTCTCCTTTCCCTATATAAAGTTCCCTCCCATGGTTAGATCCACATGCTCAAAGCAAACTGGTTTTAATGTTTTAGAAAAACTGAAAAAACTATGCCCCCGGACCAAGTGCTGAACTCGGTTATAAGTATTCATGTGACGTGTGTGCCATATGGGCGCGTTTTTAAACAATTGAAGATTATCGCCACTTCCATCACGGTATTAACAATTTTTGAATTCGCTTTAAGCAACGTATAAGATGTCGATTGCAAGAGTCAAATAGCTACGAAATAGATGATGATAGCAGTGAGGCTGCAGCTTGTTCGTACCTTCAACCCATTTCCTGGCTCAATAAATTTCCTACACAATTCCGAGGAACTGTGTGCCAACAATTAATCTTTGTCATCTATTCTATCGACGCTGTGGCCCGTATCTAAAACGTGCTCCGCCAAGGCGAAATCACGAAAAAGGGATTGATATTCCCTCGCATCCCGGGGCTGTCTCCGGACACGCTTTCGGTGTTCTTCGGTTCTAGTGTGAATTTCCCTGGAAGTCTTCCCTATGGAAACACCCTAACAGTCCTTACAGTTGATTCTGTAGATGCTGTTCGTAACGCTAGATAAAGGCGTCTTATCCTTGAGGTGCATCAGAACCGAACGGATAGTTTTCCCTTTCTTATAAGTTACGCGTATAGCCGCCTGGTTCAAGATTCTACGTATCGCTTCAGAAGTGCATTTTACATAAGGTATACAGACTGTATCTCGCCAATTTTTCTCCGATTTTTCGGATGGGTATTTTACCTTAATCAATTGGCGTTTTACAAAACTTTTTGGATAACCGTGGTCTATGAGCCTTTGGCTCGCTTCACGGTGCACCTGTTTTCGCTCCCTTTCGTCACTGCACAGGTGTTCTATCTTGTGGAAAATAGAACAAGCTATGGATCTGAAGACCTGTCTTGGATGAGCGGAAGTGTATCGTAGTACAGCATCTGTATCGATAGGTTTCCGATAAACAGAAGTTTTTATTTTCCCGTCTACTTTTTGTGCTAAACAGTCTAAAAATGGAAGAGTGCCTGTGCAGGATTCCACTTCCTTTGTGACAGTAATACATGGGTCTATTTCATTTAAATATTTAAAGAAGGCCTCTAACTGATCTCGCTTGATGATAACAAATGTGTCATCAACATAGCGCCACCATAATTTTGGCTTGAACCCTTCATTGTTAAGGGCTTTGTTCTCGAAATGCTCCATATACATGTTCGCAAGTACTGGAGATATCGGTGAACCCATTGCCAACCCTTCTTTTTGTCTATATAATTGCTCATTAAATACGAAGTGGTTCATGCTTAGGCAGATCGATACACCGTTGATAATTTGCTGGACGCTCAAGTTTGTGCGATCTGACAAACTGGCATCAGATTCCAAGGCCCGTCTAGCTAGTTGTAACGCACTTGTTGTATCGACGTTGGTGAACAAAGCGCTCACATCAAAACTAACCATTATTTCATCGTTATCTATTGTTACCGACTTTAAGCGTGCTGCAAAGTCATTTGCGTTCTTGATGAACGAGGCTGTATTGCCGACTAAAGGTTTCAACAAATAAGCCAAATGTCTAGCTAACTCGTGCGCAGGTGATCCGATACCGTCGACGATAGGTCTTACAGGAATGCCTTCTTTATGTATTTTAGGTAGGCCGTAGAACCTAGGAGTTAGAGTCGACTTGGGATACATGTTATACCACAAGCCCTTTCCCAAACTCTCCTTAACGCCACGCAAATACCTAGAGACTACCGTTTTGTAATTATTCATTACCTTTTTCATTTTACCGTTATCTATCCGTTCATACGGTCCCTCTGATAAGTGTACCCCAACCTTGTCTAAATAGTCGCTTTTGTTCAAAATTACCGTTACTTTACCTTTATCAGCCTTAGTAATGGCTATATTTGTATCTTGTTTCAGCGTAAGAAGTGCTTGCCTTTCGTGTGAATCAAGGTTTGCATCGCCTTGTTCCTGGTTTTTAATGACACCTGCGATACAGTTTCTTACCGCGTCTGCCTGTTCGTTGGGGAGTGCATTTAATGATCCCTCAATACAAGGGATAAGATCCTTAGCTTTCATAAAACTCTTACTTATGCAGAAATTCAAGCCCTTCTCCATCAATCTTTGTTCAGCTTGCGAAAGTTGTCGATTAGATAAATTCAAATCACTAGAATACTGGTTGCTAGATAATGACTTATTAGATTTAACTGAAGAACGTTTATTATAAAACTCGAATAACTTGTTGAACTTACGGTTTTGTCTTTCTCCTATTCGCTCCGTTTGTGTGGCTAAAACCTCCGCGTGTTTTCCACAAATTCTGCAGAAATCCGCTTCGGATAATTCAACGCGCAGTTTCGACATCATTTCAGAGGCTTTCGATCGAGCGGCCAATAGGGTTTCATTGACCCGGTGGATCCTTTGTTTCAAAAACACTTTGGATGCGCTCGCGGCAGCCTTCGTCGATTTGCGGGAATTATCCGGAGGTTTTACCACCAGATCCCTTGGTATTACGCCCCGCTGCTTGCAACGAAGGTTGAAGATGCGGTGGTTCACCCATCTGGCTTCATATTCCGCTGTTCTCACCAACTCACTGGCCAATTTTCGAACACGGGGCTCGTAGGAGTCAGCAATCGATTGGAATATGTTTGGGACCGATCGTGTATTCATAATGCAAAGGAATTTGAGTGCAATCGGTTAGAGTAGTTTTTGGGTAACGTTTCACTTCTGACACAGAAGCTTCGTCAGACCAAGGGTGATAGTAAGGACAGGGAACATGATTAAGTAGCGGTCAACCCACCACCACTTATTTGACCTTACCGCTAAACAGCCTATAGTACGCCACGGTGTGTCACGTCTCGTGGGAATGACCAGGATCAGTGGTCCATTTTCCTCACAGTGTGTATCCAAAACAATCTGATACAAGTGAACACGGTCAAGGTCAGTTGACACAGCTGCCCACATACGTAAAAGTACATAACTAACGGGGCTAAGGCTATTTTTGAAGAAAAACAAAAATTTAATTAACTAGTAGGTATAAGGTGAATAAAAACTATTTACTTTCGCATTAGTGCCGAGCGCCAGATTGTGGAGATTTCTGCCCCATCCACCTTATTGACCGCCAGTCGACCTGCCTTGGCAATTTCGACCGCCTCCGCATGTAGGCGTTCGCTATACGGTTTAATACCGCGTCTCAATATTGCCACATTGTCTAAATCGACGCTGTGGCCCGTATCTAAAACGTGCTCCGCCAAAGCGGAATCACGAATAAGGGATTGATATTCCCTCGCATCCCGGGGCTGTCTCCGGAAAAGCTTTCGGTGTTCTTCGATTCTAGTGTTAATTTCCCTGGAAGTCTGCCCTATGGAAACACCCGAACAGTCCTTACAGTTGATTCTGTAGATGCTGTTCGTAACGCTAGATAAAGGCGACTTATCCTTGAGGTGCATCAGAACCGTAAGTTCAACAAGTTATTCGAGTTTTATAATAAACGTTCTTCAGTTAAATCTAATAATAATCTAATAATAATCTAATAATAATAGCAACCAGTATTCTAGTGATTTGAATTTATCGAATCGACAACTTTCGCAAGCTAAACAAAGATTGATGGAGAAGGGCTTGAATTTCTGCATAAGTAAGAGTTTTATGAAAGCTAAGGATCTTATCCCCTGTATTGAGGGATCATTAAATGCACTCCCCAACGAACAGGCAGACGCGGTAAGAAACTGTATCGCAGGTGTCATTAAACAGGACAAACATGGACCACACTGATCACTGTCAATTCCCTGAGACGTGACACCTGTAGGTGTCTATATGCTGGTTAGCGGTAAGGTCAAATAAGTGGTGGTGGGTTGACGACTACTTAATCATGTTCCCTGTCCTGACTATCACCCTTGGTCTGACGAAGCTTCTGTGTCGGAAGTGAAACGTTACCCAAAAACTACTCTAACCGATTGCACTCAAATTTCTTTGCATTATGAATACACGATCGGTCCCAAACATATTCCAATCGATTGCTGGCTCCATTTACATATTCGCTAACACTCACGAAACAGGTGAACCCATTGCTACGCCTCCCCTGTGCTTGTATAACTGTCCATATATATATATATATATATATATATATATAGACAAATTGCTATACCGTTGACAATTTGCTGTACACGTAAGTTTGTACGATCTGTCAATGTCGCATCTGTATTGAGTGCTATTTTCGCTAATTCTAGAGTGCTCGTGGTGTCCTTATTCGTGAACAGGGCGCTTGCATCGAAGCTAACCATCATCTCATTCTCGTTGAGCGTTATTGTACTCAAGCGACGAACGAAATCAAAATAGTTATTAATGAAAGAATACCTGTTCCCGAGTAACGGTTTCAACAAATGAGTAAGATGCTTCGCTAATTCGTGTGTTGGGGATCCAATGGCATCTACGATAGGTCGCAGAGGGACGCCACCTTATGTATCTTTGGGAGCCAATAGAACCTAGGGGTCTGAGCTGATTTCGGGTATAGTCTGAACCATAATCCCTGACCAAGTTCCTCCTTAATTCCGCGCAAGTATTTTGAAATCAACTTCTTACGGTTATTCATAATTGACGTGGTTCTCCTGGTGCCAATAACTTCATAATGACCTTCAGCAAGGTTTGATTCTACCTCATTTCTATAATCACTTTTGCGAGTATCGCTGTGGCCTAGCATTTGTTGGCCCTAATGATCACTATTCCCTCTTCATCCGCAGAATAAGAAGAGCTCGCTGTTCATCTTGCGTGAGGTTATACCTTTCTGGATGTTGTTTCTTCATAATACTGGCTATACAGTTGGGTAGTGCGTCTGCCTGTGTTTCCGGTAGCTAAGTTAAGGTAGATTCAACGCATGGAATGATATCTCCAGGTATTAAAACCTCTATATTTAGGAAGAGGTTTGAGCCTGTTTCCAACAATCTTTGCTCGTTCTGCGAGAGTGGCCTATCTGATAAGTTAATTGCTCTATAATATTGTTTAGCACTGTTTTCAAAAGAACTAGTGGAATTACGTTTATCCTTTGATGTGAAAAGATTTGCGAACTTACACAGAATTTAACCATCTCTGGCATTCTGTTGTGATTGACAATATCGAGTAGAGTTCACATATCACATAGGTTCGCATGTCCTTGAAAATTGCAGTGAAGAAAAAGATTTGGGTGTCTGGATATGCTCCAGTTTAAAAACATCACTTCAAACTATCAGTGCCTTTAAAAAACAACACGTGTTCTTAATCTACTCAAACGGGTATTTGGGAAATTTTCGCCCAAGATATTCCCAAGGATCATGAACAAATACTTGAGACCAGTCACGGAATACGGTGTGCAGTCATTGTCTCCGTGGCTCAAGAGGGATCTGGAACTTAATCAGCGAATCTATCACCGCTCAACAAAACTAGTTCTCAGCATCCGAAACAAACCATATAAAGAAAGTATAGCTCAACTGAATCTGTTAGACTTTCCCTATCGACGAATCAGAGGAGAAATAATCTTACTTTACAAAACATTCCATACCCCGAACCATCCCTTACAAAATTTATTCACGCGAAGGGATACGAGAAATTATCGGACCCATTAATATGTGCTGGTCATACCACATTCCCGCCTGAACTGTAGAGGGTATTTTTACTGGAACAGTTTACCTTCAACCGTTGCTCACTCCATTAGCTTGCATGATTTTAAAACGAAATTAGACGAATTTTTATTGCATTATTCGTTTCCAGAACATTTATATACTGTTTAATCTATTTCCCTATATTGTTTATACACTTAAATTTTAATTTATACCATCCTATGGTTGTTGTTAAGCATGTCGCTTTTTAGACCATTAAAACCTTGAACCTTGAATTAACATCATGTTGATGTTCGGGAATTGATCTAGTCGCAACAGTAGCCTCGTGCGAATGTCTTAATCTTTCTCTGACTGTAAACCACAGACGAATATCAGCGATCGAAACTTGTCTTCAGTCATATCTTTGAACTTGAATCGTTTATATGCTTTATTAACTTTCCCTGCATAAGTCACAAAATCATCACAATTCTCCTTGACCAATTTCATGCAATTATATCGTCTATTAAAAATAAGACTGTTGATACATTTAGAATACTGTATCCAGGTTTGGAAGCCGTATTACCAGAAGGATATCGTGCAGCTAGAAAAGGTACAGAAGCTAACCACTCGCATGATCGAGGGGTTAGCATACACCAATCATGAAAATCGACTATTAGCACTAGGACTTTTCTCGCTTAGGAGTAGGCAACTTGGGGGGATCTTATAGAGACCTTTAAGGTTGTCAAAGGATTAAGTTGTCTCGAATTCGATGACTCCTTTCGGTTCTCTCCTTTGGTTGGTACACGAGGGCACAGTCTTAAGCTAAGTAAACAGCACACCAGGCTCGAATCTAGAACGCACTTCTTTAGCATCCGTATAGTGAACGCGTGGAACTCACTTCCCGCAGAACTAATCTTGGCATCTTCAGTAATTTCGTTCAAACATCGTATTTTCATTCGATTGGACACGCAACATGCATTAACTCTCTCACCTTTCGGTGATGAGACCTCTCCCATCTTCCATTCACAGTTACACACGCCTGTGTTACTTACGAATCAATCCTGGTGGTGGTGGGTGTTTTCAAGCACACCTCCGAAGGAATCTGGGCCTTCGTTTCGACTTGGTCGACTATCGGCCTGTGATACTGATACTAACAAAAAATTTCTTTTAACAATTGTACAATCTGATCGAAAGTAAAAGAACACGGGGATTCCGGCAAACGTTGTTCATGAACACAATTATCGGGTGCATGAATAATTATGTCGTTTGGATAGACTTCAATACATGGGAGACCATCAACAATATTATTCATCACACCTTGAAATACAGCTGGTCAAACAGATAATCAAAAGGAATGAATTTTATATCGATATAATCCAAATGGTGTGTAAATGTTTGTAGTTTTACTTGATGCTTCATCAAGCGGTATCTGTAAATACGCATCCATTAGATTGATTTTTGAGAAAACACATGAATTATGTAAACGAGATAAGATAGCTTCAGGCTTCTGAGTTGTACAACTTAGCTTTATCAATCGAGGGTTCAGTGCCACTCTGTAATCTCAACAAACACGAGGCGTTTGACCATCTATTTTTCAGAAACGTAACTATTAGCGTGGCTCACTCAGAGGCTTCCACGGGAACAATAATTCTACGTTTACACAAAGAATTCATCAATTTTCGAACAGGTTTCCTTAGACCATATGCAATCAAGCGACGTTTCAAAATGATAGGATCACCAGTTATTTCTAAATGAATAGGTTTCATTTTCATAAGACTGGAAAGCGATGCACACTGACAAATTAAATCTTTTATTGCAAGAGAGTCATGTTTTGATGATGAACTTGTTGACAAAATGGAAAAGTCGATATTGAGTAATTTCAACGCTATTAAACCCAAGATACGTGGACGAGATTTCATTACAAAGAATGAACACTCAACTGGTTTAACACTACCATATCTGACTCGAATTGAGAAAACTTCGACGATAGGTACAGAATGTCCGGTAATGCCGTAAATAGAAATGTCATATTGATAAATTTTAGAACCCGGAGCAAAACGTTTGAAGTCATTCAATGAACTTAATGATTCCACACTTCCTGTATCGAGAATAAATTCTTTAGAACCGTAACGACTGAATATACCTTTGCGAATATGAGAAACCGTGGATGTTAAGACTGATACAGATAGTGAGGTGATTTGATTTTCTACATCGACGACTTCTTGATCATTATTATGCACATAACATGACTTGGAATTTTGACAAAGTGACTGAATATATCCAAATTTACCACATTTATAACAAGTAAAATGGGATTATAACTTGCCACAAGATGCATATTTTCGAAACTTGTGATTGTCAAATTTGGAATTACTTTTGTTAAATTTGCGTATTCTATGTTGCATGACATCGGAATCACTTTGCCGCTGTGGTCGATTGCTTGGCTAACGTTTAGGTTTGGAGGTTCCAAACAAAGCAGATTGACTGTCAGTATTAATTTGACGATTAGTTTCGTTTGGAACATCTTCATAATGATTACATATTCTGTTAACATTTTCAAAAATGATATTATTCACCATCAATAACTGATGATATAAATCGGGTTCATTGACACCAGCGATTGAACGATCTCATAAATTATCATTTAGTTTATCCTCAACAGCACAAATTGAAGCTTGTGATTTGCAATTTAACGTGAGTGGTCAAGAGCAATTTCTTCCAAATTCGCGGGGTCAATGCCGAGAGCTTTCATATCTCTTTTGAAAGCGTCTTTGTACCTCACGCGCGGTCTGCTCAATGGTTGACTTCCGGATTGCAACTCTCCATAGAGTATATCTTTCGGAATACGACCATTTTCCATTCTGCAGACGTGGCCAACCCACCGCAGGCGGCACTGTCGTATTAGGACTCACGGCGTTATACCATCATCTTTGTCTTTACAGTCAGCTTGCGGTTACCCCAAACACGAGAGTTCAATCGGGTCAAAATGACAGCTGCTCTGCAAATCCGCTTATCAATCTCCGTGTCTAGCGAGGTTATCCGCAATGGTTGAACCAAGATATGTGAAATGATGTAATGGTTCAAGCTAACAGTTTTAACAGTGATGATTGGAGGCGATATAATCCCTTGGCCGAGGACTTAGGTCTTGCTCATGATGAATGTTATCCCAATGTCTTTGTATGCCATCGAAAAACAGTCCATTAGCGACTGGAGGTTCTTTTGGGAGTGAGCAATATAGGCTGCATCGTCGACAAACAGCAGGTCAAGGATTAGCAAATCCCATGCCTTGGTTTGTGCTCTAAACCGGTTCAGGTTGAAAAACGTGCCATCACTTCGCGTGTGTAAGTAAATGCCTTCTGTTCTCACCTAAAAGCGTAATTTAGAAGCAGAACAAAGAAAATGCAGAACAGCGTGGGAGCAAGAACACACTCTTGTTTGACGCCTCGGCGAATTTTAAACGCTTCTGAACTAAAACCGTTAGAATTGACTGAGCCTGTTATGTCTGAGTGGAACAAAATGACGTGTTTGAGCAGTCTTGTGGGACAGTCTATAAGATCAAGCATTTTGAAAAAACCCTTCCTGCTGACGTAGTCGAATTCATTCGTTAAATTAATAAAAAACAGCGTATAATGTCATCGCTGTTCCCGACACTTTTCTTGAAGTTGTCTTAGGGGGAAGATCGTGTCAATGATTGATCAGTAGCGGTTGATCCAACGGAGATTTCACCACTAACAAAGTACGTCTCTGGTTATTGCACGCAATAAACCGGAATACAGTTCGCAACGAATAACAGCATACAAATCCCAGGCAGTCACACGCGATATACTTGTCCCAAAGCAGAACACGAGCGCGGCGTGAATCGTGTATTCAAAATTGTGTACATATTTACATGTATCATTAAAACAAAACAATAATGAAATATGCAGGGTTATTGTAATAAAATATACAATAATGAAAACACCATAATACTCTCTCCCTAGAGCGTTAGAAGAGAGTGAAACGCTCGAAACGAAAATATAGTTAATCAGCGTAGTCTGCAAGGTTTGCAGGCCACCTGACTCTCCGGCCTGATCGAGTTTTGTGAATTGGAGAGGGTGAGTCAGATGATGGAAGAGAGAGTTTACATGGTTGGGTTGAATAAGTCGACTGAGAAGTGGGTGGGGTTGAAGGGAAAAGGTCAACATCCGGGGTACCACTTGGGGTGTGAACGTCTGGAGGCGGTGTTTCGTCGCAGACTGGTTCGATAAAAGATGCTTTCAATTGATCAATTGCAACAGTATCTCGAGAACCATTTCGTTCGATGACGAAGTATTTGTCACAGCGGCTAACGACTTTGAAGGGATCGGTGTATGGTGCTTGCAGGGGTTTGCGCGTATGATCAGTTCGAACAAAAACAAAAGAGCATGAATGCAAATCACTTGGTAAGTAAATGTTACGGGTGTATGGGCGAGTGGGGGTGGCACGTAATTGACGCATGAAGGAGCGTAAGCGATTGCCATAGTGGGGAATAGTAATGTCAGCTGCAACGTCAGGGGATGCGTAAACTAACTCTGCTGCAGAACATCCGATATCTTCTTTGACGGTAGCACGTATACCAAGAAGAATCACTGGAAGGTTCTCTGCCCAGTTTTCTGTATTACCATGTGACATCAATGCTGCTTTCAGCTGTCGATGGAACCGTTCAACAAGTCCGTTCGCGCAAGGATGATAAGCTGTCGTTTTGATGTGGTTAGAGCCGAGGAGTATAGTCAACTCACGAAAAAGGGTAGATTGGAACTGTGATCCACGATCAGTAGTAATAGTAGATGGAACACCGTAATTACTTATCCAGTATTGTAGAAAGTTTTTCGCTACGGTCTCAGCTGTAATACCGGTAATGGGAATGGCTATAGGCCAGCGGCTGAAACGGTCAACACAGGTTATAAATGTGGGTGAAACCATTAGAGATAGCCAGAGGACCGACAATGTCGAGATGAACGTGCTGAAAACGTTGGCTTGGTGGAGGAAAAGATCCTGGAGCACTAAGAGTATGGCGTTGAACTTTACTGCGTTGGCACTGGAGACAGGCTTTTGTCCAATTTTGAATATCCGCATGCATGTTCGGCCAAACAAATCAATCAGTGATCAACTTACGAGTAGCACGAATGCCGGAATGAGAAAGGGAATGAAAATGTTCACAAATGGATTTCCTAAGTAATTTCGGTACTAAAGGACGGGGATGTTCGTTGGAAAAATCACACAAAACAGTCAAACTGGAGTTGGGAATGGGAATACGTTGGACTCGAAGGGATGACGAAGATTGGTAGTGCTGCATGTCACTGTCATGTTGCTGAGCCTCTGCTAGCTGCGTGAGATCGACGTTCGATCGACTGAGTGCTGTGAGTTGCATGCGAGAAAATGCATCGGCAACTGTGTTCGACGAAGCAGATAGATAGCGAATGTCACTCGTAAATTGAGAAATATAGTCAAGATGACGTATCTCACGTGGTGAATATCTATCAGCTGTGGCGGACAACGCAAAAGTGATAGGTTTGTGGTCGGTCCAAACAATGAAATCGCGACCTTCAAGCAAATGTCTAAAATGACGAACAGCATAATATATAGCTAACAATTCGCGGCCAAATGTACTATAGCGGGTTTGGGCTGGTTGTAGACGACGAGAAAAAAATGCAAGCGGTTTAGTAACACCGTCAATACTTTGCTGCAGGACAGCGTCGACTGCTGCTTGTAATGCATCGGTGGCAAGTGAAAGCGAAGCGTTGGGATTCCTGGACATGTAGGATAACGTAGATGCTTCTTTCAGTGCAGATTTCAATCGTTGAAACGATTCAGCAGCATCTGCATTCATTTTAAATTGTCGTTCCGTTCCGCGTAACAAATCAGTCATCGGTTGAGCGATGTTAGCACAGTTTGGAATGAATCTTCTGTAGTAATTAACTAACCCGAGGGATCGACGTAACTGTCGAAGCGAGGTGGGACATGGATAATCATTGATGGACGAAATTTTATCAAGCACAGGGCGAATTCCGTTTTGATCGACATGATGTCCTAAGATTTCGAGGGAAGCGACAGCAAAAAGGCATTTATCCGGGTTAACCACAACGCCGAATTGTGAAAGTCACTTAAAAACAGCATGCAGATGTTCTGCGTGTTCCCGTTGAGAAGAACTGGCGATCAGGACGTCATCAATGTAGACATGCACAAAAGATAATCCCTGGAAAACTTTGTCCATAAATCTCTGGAAGGTTT
>JACCGJ010023195.1:0-23327 GCA_013407085.1 Atriophallophorus winterbourni
CTTTGTAAATGTAAACTGCCTCGGTGTGAAGTCTTTCCCTATAAGATTTCACACCCTGTCTTATTCCTTACACGTTATCGGGATCAACGCTGCGTTCAGCACGTGTTCAGCTAGGGCAGAATATCGCATCAGAGATTGATGTTCACTGAGATTGCTAGGTTCATTTCAGACACGTTTCCTATATTCGTTTACCCTAGTGCGAGATACTCTAGACGTTTGACAAATGTTAAAACCCGCACAACTCAACATTTGGTTTTGCGAATGTAGTTGGTTTCACAACCTAAAGGTGTTTTATCTCTTAGATGCCTTGATACGGAGTGGAGCGTTCGGCTTCTATTATATGTCACTCTAATACCTGCGTTATTCGATATACGACTTATTCCTTCGGATGCGCTTTTGACATATAGTAGAGATAATGAAGCTCGCCAAACGTTTTCCGTTTTCGTTGCGGATGTTTAAGTCAGTTCAATTTGAGCATTATTAGGCTCTTGGGTTAACCATGATTTGCAAGTCGTCGACTGAATTCTCGATGTTCTCCTCTCCAATCGGCATCATTGCTGCAGAGGCTGTCAGCTTTGTAGAATAGCAATTTTGCTAGAGACTGGAATACCCTTTTAGGATGCACAGATGTGAATCTCAAAATGGCATCTCTGTCGATTGGCCTAAGATATACCGATATATTCCAAAGTGTCCATAACGTAGACTTGGTTTCTTTTGTGACCTGCATTTTCGGGTTAAAATTATTCAGATAACTAAGAAATACTTCTAGTCTGTTGCGCGTTATAATGACGAATGTATCGTAGACACAGCGACACCATATCTTTATTTTTGATGCTTTGTTTTTCAAAGTTATTTCTCAAAAGTGCTCTATGTACATATCCGCCTCACTATGGAAATTGATTTTGGTAAGTCCTTAGTGGTGTTTTCTATCGACTGCGTTTCAGCGACGCTTTGTCTTTTCAACTCACTCGACATGGCTTACAGAACAACGCTCGTATTCCGTATCTTATCTGTTCTATAGTGACGGCGTTATGTAGTACAATCAAGTTGGAATAAAAAAAGAAATGGGATAGAAAAAAGACAGTAGTGTTGTTTGCTGCCTGTTGATGTTTTTGTTTTCGATATCATCTTGTTCGTTAATCTCAGTATCCAATTCTTTGTATATGTCGCGCCATATGATTTTTTGAACTGGTCGATATCACTGGCCGGGTGACAAAGGTCAAAATCACGTGATGCAGACAGACTTTTGAATCACATGTTATAGAAAGATAAAGTACAATAATAAATGTGTGAAGACACTGGTCCGATACAAAGTGAGCCCATCACCAGACCATCGTTCTGTTTGTATAGTTGTCAATTAAACTTGCAGAATAACGATTTCGCTACGGACTGGAATACCCATTCAGGATACGCAGATGTTGATCACAAACTGGCATCTGTGTCGATTTGCTTGCGATATACCGTCTGTAACGTCTGTTACAAGCGTAGACCACCCGTTTCTTATTTGGACAGATTCAAAACAATGATTCGGATAATCTACGTTACTGTGATTGGCAACAATTACAACAACACTAAGTATACAAACCTCAATTTCATTTTAACGTAACACTAAACAATGAAGCCAAATACTCTAAAATCAAATCAATTCAATCAAAGACGACGTGATATAAAAATAGAAAGAATCACGTTACCAAAATATCATTCAAATTTTCCGTGACAAACCAAAACGGCACCCAAATTGGCCTCCGAAATAAAGCAAAATACTGAGGATCAGAATGGCAACAACATTCCGCAACAATGACAGACCATGGCAGAAACAATGAATCAAAACAAACAATTGACTGAAGGTGTGAAGAGAAAAAAATCAAAATGACTGAATTAATTGAAAAAAGAAAAGTTTGATATCAAAATACTGTATGAAAATTAAACACAAGCAAAATCTATTTGACAAAATTGAGGTCTTGTTAATAGGTTCAAAATAAAGGGGATGTTGAAGGGAAAAGAAGAATTTCAAACTTCTTCAAATCATACACCGTCGTTCTTATCTTGTCGCTGTCTTTTTGCGCAAGACACTCCCAGAACTGAAGTGTTCTTTTCATTAGACTCAGTTTCTTTTGTCCCCTGGATTTTGGATTCAAATTATTGAGATAACTATCAAATGCTTCTAGTCTGTTTTGCTTTATGATGACAAATGTATCGTCGACATAGCGCCACTATATCTTTGGTTTTATTGCTTCGTTTCACAAAGCTATCTCTCCGAAGTTCTCCATGTACTTATTCAGCAGCAGTGAGGAAATAGGTTAGCCGATCGCTAAACCACTGATATGAATGCATTGTTGCCCATTAAATAAGAAGTGGTTCATGTTAAGACAAATATTTACACCGTTGATTATTTGTTGTACACTCAAGTCTGTACGATTTGTCGAGGTTATATCGGTTAAGTGAATTCTTCGCTAATCCTAAAGCGCTTGTAGTGCCAACATTCGTGAACAACTAGCCCACATCAAAGTCAACGCCCATTCCATCCTTCTTAATTATCAAGGTACTTGAGCGATGAACAAAATCAAAGAGTTCATAATAAACTATTCGATTTATTAACCAGTGATTTCAGAAGTTTGGCAAGGTGCTTAGCCAAATCATGTGTTGGTGGTCCAATGCGGTCTACAATGAGTCTTAAGATGACTGTAACGACCAAAGTCGCTGTTTAACGCGTAGTCCACCTGTTTCTTAGTTCGACAATTCAAAACATTGATTCGAGTTTTCTACGGTTCTATTAACAAGATTAATAGACAATAACAATGGACAAACCTCAACTGTATTGGGTTGTACAAATGATGTGAGCCAAAAATGCTCAAACTTCCCAAATGACAATAATACATTCAGCCAATGCTGACTATATAGACCGCCAAATTATAAATGCAGAGGGATAAAATTACCGTCAAAAATGTCTATCAAATACTAGACACCCAAATTGGTGTCAAAATGCAAGTGACCAAAATGGCAACCAAATTCAACAACAATGTCCGACAATTGCATAAATAATGAATTTAAACAGAAGGTACACCAAATATGTGAACAGATTTCCAATAAGACAATTACAAAAAGCAAGGTTTACCATCTTAATTATGAATAAATAATAAACGATACCAAATTCATGTCACAAAAATCAGTATTTTATAAACGTCGGAAGTAGAAAGTAAAAAGAAGAATTTGAAAGCTACATGACACTCAACATGTCTCTTACAATGACGCCTACCTTATGTATCTTCGGAATTACACAGAACCTGTGGGTCTGAGCAGATTTTGGGTAAAACATGAACCAGTATCTTCGACCAAGGTTTTCCTCAATTCCACGCAGGTATCTTGAAACAACCATCTAATTGTTATACATAATGGTTGTAGCTCCACGTTTGTCATTAACATAATACGGACATCCAGCAAAGTGTGACTTCGTCTTATCTCTATAATCATTTTAGAAAGAATCACATCTGCCGTGCTTTTATGTGCCGTAGCAATCACTATTTCCTTTTCTATCTTATCATTAACCTTTTGTCTACGGCAATTGATATACGTATTTTATGATTTTTTTCTTATTCGGCTTGATTATGACGGAGTAATCACTATTTCCTTTCCTATCTTCTCATTAACCCTTTGTTTCGGTAATCGATATAGGTATTTTATGATATTTTTGTTATCTGGTTTAATTATGGCATTAATAAAACAAATGATTAATTTTAATGTATCAGATACCAAACGCCACCTGACAAGTGCATTTCGATGGTAACTCGAGGTACTGACGGCAGATACTGAGCAATCGACTGCTTGTTTGTGGTGGTAACTAGAGTTACAGTCAGTAGATAAAGGGGTAAGGTCAAATATAAGTTTTCCTGACGAATTTCGAAGGTTCATGCTGGAAGTACAATTTCCAGATGCGGTTAGAATCAATGAATAAATGAATAAATTTTTTTCTCGAAAATCCAAGGCATGTTGACCATTATCATAATTTCCAAAAGGTTTGTACAACCAGATTAAAGCATGCACATTTGCAAATATAATTTTCAAGGTCATTTCTCCAGCGAAATTTAACGTTTAATAAATATGAAGGTCGCCGTATTTAAACGTTGCTTTCAGATAGTGTGTACGTGACCTGATATAGTACAAAAACACAAGAATTGCTAAGAAAAGTCAATGAATGATCCTAGAAACACTGTTGTTTAACGGATAAGATTCATCAAGGATAAGTGAAGCATCTCTGGTGTTGATGTTCCAAACTTTTTCATTTTGATTATTCGAAATGAATTGATCTTTCCTGAATATGAACCGGTTTTCTTCATGCTAGGCGAAGGTAATTTATTCCACTATGTTGAGTTTTTGGGACACGTTTCATTTGGGTGCGGATTCAAAATTGTGCAGTGAAGAAAATACTCGAAAGCGAGAGAATGTTGTTTCGAACGTTATGAGAAATTATTTTATTATCAATACCCTGGAATGCCATTATCATATAAATCATCAGGCAGAACATCTAAGTCAAGAAGGTTTCAAATTTTATCTATGGTAAGAAATGAAGCCAGATGTGATTTGAATTCATTTAAAGAGAAACTGATTCTTATATATGTTGGAAGGAGATTCCACAGTGTAGCATATTTATCCAAGGAGAAATTCTTTCTAACTTAGTACGAAAACTTGGCAATATAATAGTTTTTTCACTGTTGCTCAAGCTATAGACAAAATCATGTCGTATATGAAGATTCGAACTTATTTGTACATTGACCGTTGACAGTATTTTAAAGAATAAGATGAGATTATGCTTGAGTCTGCGAAACCATAATGGATCAAGGTTCAGTTTTATACATCTTTCTCCATAAGATTGTTTGGTGGTATAACCAAAGATAGATTTTGAGAAAGAACTTTGTATCTTTTCCCAAACTATGATATCGGATTTATTTATATTGGTATATATTATGTTACAATAGACTAGAATAGGAATGGTGAACAATTTATACTTTTCTATTTTACAATGAGGTTGTATAATAGATCTATGTATAATATTCATACTTCGCTTGACATTTGTAATAAGGTGACGTATCTGTTCGTTGAAAGTGAGTGATAAAGAATATCGAAATCCTAAATCACGCGTGCTATCAATCATTTAAATTGCGTTATTGTTAAGAAGGATTGAGTTATTCTGTATCGTGCATCTTATAGGCATAAAATAAGATTTTGCTGTTAAGAACGTTAGACCATTTGTAAGGTTCAACGTAGTTTGAAATTCTTCCTTTTCCTTCAACATTCCTTTTATTTTTAACTTGGTTACAAAACTTGAATTTTGTGAAATAGATTTTGCTTGTGTTTTATTTTCCTACAGTATTTTGATATAAAACATTTCTTATTGTAATTATTTTATTGGAAATCTTCTGTTCACATATTTGGTGAAGCTTTTGTTTTAATTCATTGTTGAAGCCATTGTCGGTCATTGTTGTTGAATTTGATTGCCATTTTGGGCACTTGTATTTGGCTTGTATTTTGACACCACTTTTGTGTGTCTTGTCTTTGATAGACATTTTGGACGGCAATTTTGGTAACTACTTTCATTCTATTTGTATCTCAGGTCGTCATTGAACTTGTTTGCATTGATATAATTGATTCTGGAGTATTTTGACTCCACTGTTTGCTGTACGTTCCTATACAGTTGAGGTTTGTATAATTATTGTTGTTGTAATTGTTGCTAATTACAGTATCGTATAACATCGGAATCGTGGTTTTGAATTTGTCGAACTAAGAAACGGGTGGAATACGCGTTACTCACGTCACAGACGTTACACCATTATTTTTTGCCCAATCTGCAAGTGCAGCTAAATCATTGTTTAGTCGAGATATATAAGTTTGCGCTCGATTAGCTGCGGAAGTGATAACAACTTTCATGTCATCAGCGAATAAGAACAGTTCGCTATGTAAAATGACATTATGTATGTCATATATATATTAAAATAGTAAGGGGGCTAATACGCTACCTTGAATAACCTCACTAGAATAGGTATGCTGCGTGATCTACTGCCATTAACTTCAACAGATTAAGTGCGATCAGTAAGAAAAGAAGTTAACCAGGAAAGAAGATTACCACCGATGCCATATGACTCAGATTCCGATAATAATATCATATGAGTAACACTATCAAATGCTCTAGTTATGTCTAGAAAGACAACTACAACTTCCGAACCTTCCTCAATCGATGTAGTAATATAGTGAAGGTATTCAAGCTGACATGTAATGCATGATCTTTTATTTAGGAAGCCATGTTGAGCTCTAGAGTAAAAACTTGAAGATAGGTGATTTGAGATAGCTTTTTTATTATTTTTTTCAAGTAATCTAGATAGTATTGCTGTGTGGTTAATTGAGCGATAATTTGATACCGTGTGCTTCGAGCCAGATTTATGTCTGGGTGTAACGACAGAGTGTTTCCATTCCAAAGGGGAGGTTCCAGATTCGATTGAAGTGTTAAATAAGTTCAGTAGAAAAAGTTTGAAATCGTCACTACCCATTCTGCAAATGGCGGGTGGAATGCCTGTTATGTCTGGCATGGGACTGAACTTAGTTTGCTTGCAGACTTCATGAATGTCATTCAGATTTATGCATATAGTGTTTAATACACTAGGTGTCCGAAATGTTCTAGTGATATCTTTATGGATGAAAGTATTGTATGTAGTATTAAAATTCTTCGCAGATTGTAATAGGGTATGAATTCCTATTTCTGCCGAATTATAAGTTCGATCCTGAATAATAAAATCTACTTTGCTGGTCGAGATTACGGATCGTGATATAAATAACCTGCTTAGTGATATTAGTTTATCACAACTGTTTAGTGCTCTATTTTCCGATGCAATCAATGTGTGGTCTAGAATGAGTTTGTGGTCACTCAATAGTTCATAGAAACGTAAACGAGCAAAGATGTCGCTATTGTTAATTGCAACTGTAGTCCACTTTTTTATTTTATTTTCCATTTTTTGAGCCTAGTTTGTTATAAGCGTTTTTTAAAACTGCTAGCTTCATCGATTAAACCTATAATTTTCGAATGGAATGTCGATTATATAGTTGGGAAATCATGTGGAAGAAAGAATTGAGACCAATCTTCAATCCTTATAAGTGTTGAAAGTAACTTCCAATTGATGAAACGGTGAAGAGACGTGACCTCATTGGTAGCTTTGTAAGTGCATAATAGATGGAAGGATAATATTTTATCGTCTTCATTAAAGGGGGAAGGCAATATAAGTAAGTTGTTCGGATCAATATTCAGAGTGAAGACTAAGTCAAGAATGTTGCCCTTTCTGGTTGGTCTATCGATAAATTGTTTGTAACCTAGTAAGTCAAGCGTTTTCATAAAATTCGTATGAGAGCTAACTGTACTTCGTTCGTGCCAGTTTAAATTAGGCATGTTAGAATCACCGGCTATTAGTTTATGTCGTGCATGATGTGAAGACGTTCCGATGAAAGCTTCAGTTAATGTATTCAGATTATGTGAAGTTGAGCCTGGTGGGTAGTAGATGCAGTTCATTGAAAGTTCTAGTATAGGTAGTTCTATCCATAGTGAATCTTCAAGTTCTGTTAAATTCGAGGACGTTATACTATTAGCTTTAAATCTTGAATGCACATAAATAAGGCAACCATCACCTCGTTTCAGTGTGCGGTTTCTCCTAAATATCTGGTAGTTAGGTATCATGAGTTTAGAGTCAGATTGATGATCTCGGGTCCAGGATTCAGTTATAAGAATAATATCTACTTTTCGTACCGTCGTCTCAGGGGTGACTTGATCCTGCTTTTCAACATTCTGCATACGGTGGATCACCCACTTGAACACCTGTTTCATCAGCAAGAAGCACGTGGTAGCAGATCGCATGGATACAAGTTAATTATTCCACACTCCAGATCAAATTGTCGAAGGTTTTTCTTTGCTGTCAGATTCTGTTTTCTATGGAACTCCCTGCCCCCACATTTGCGCAACAAGCCTGAACATGTTCAAGGCTGAACTTGACAAGTATATGTTGACTAAACCCAACCTTGCACCTGAATACACGTGCTGACTTTCCTTGTGTATAAAACATTTGTGTTGTTTTTATGAATTCCCTATATTTTTAATCTGTGGTTACTGTAAAGTAGTTACTTTTTGGACCATTAAAACTTTGAATAACTTTGAATAACTTTGAATAATTGTTCTAGCATTCATGACCAGAAAACGAACAATACAAAGGTCGGAAGTTAAAAGATTTGGGGTGAGTGCGTTAAAGAGTTTACTATGCCTAAAATTCAATTTATGTTTTTTTGAAAAAAGTGGTATTAGTGTTGAAGTATGGTTCATAATTGGAGCGAGAAACATAAGGATTATAAAATAAAGTTTGAGGAATATAATTATTATATTAAGAGGGATACCGTGTAATAGTAGATGAATTATAATAAGGTTGAATATTACAAAAACGTGTAGGAGAAGGCGATGAATGGTGATAGTGATGCTTATATGATAGGGGGTTATTTATTAAGAAGCGAGATGTGTCAATACAGTTGTTAAGACTGGGTGAACCTCTTATATAATTAGTTGTCTGAATACGTTGTCGGTGAGGTTGTCAGAATAATGCCTCTCTGAAAGTAGGAGGGTTTGATAAAAGGGGTCGTGTTTGTCTTAATTGAGGTAACACGGCGGGCGTATATGCAGATGTCGAGTTACACTCCCACCTTGATTATCAGGTGCGGATGTCGAACTTTGGGAACTATTAGAGTTGATTTCAATTACAGATTCACATTGCATTTGTTCATTGGTATCTTATGTATTGTTACTAATAGTGGAGCTGATAACTTTGCGTTTTTTTTATAGTTAAATTTTTGTTGCATGGGTGTTGAGTCCGGTTTTAGGACCACACCCGAGAACTTAGGTATACTTTTCAACAGGTTTTTATTATCAAGTAAATACAATGCAAAACTCTTATCTGAGAATTTTAATAAAATTGTAGTCCAATGTTCAATTGTGTTTTTACGAAGTCGAACTACAGTGAAACATTTAATGGGGATGCCATATGTCGAGAATATAAATTTTTTAAAATCGTTTGAAGGGTAATTATCTGCAACCTTGAAGATGATAACATTTTTCGAGCGAGCTTCTCTTTGATATATTTCAGTGCTCGTGGTTTCAATGAATTTATTCGCTTGAATCAATATATCGTGGTCAATACCACCTGCAGCAGCAAATTTGCTAGACGTAAACACCGACACCCGGGTCGAAATGAAATCCTTTTTTGCCTTAAAATCGCTGAAGAATGGCAAAGCACCAGGTCCAGAAGGGATTCCACCAGAAGCTCTGAAGGCTGATTTGGACACCTCGGCTGATATGTTACTTCCTCTGCTGCAGAAAATCTGATCAAAAAGACGGGTCCCAAATGATTGGAAGAGAGGTCATTTGGTCGAACTTCTAAAGAAAGAGGATCTGAGGCTATGCAAAACTGGCGAGGTATCATGCTGCTCTCCGTCACTAGTAAAGTACTTACACGCATCATCCTACTGCGTTTGCGCGACTCTATCGACCAAATGTTACAGCCAGAGCAATCAGGCTTCAGAAAACAAAAGTCTGGTACCGACCAAATTGCGACCCACCGCATATTAATTGAACAAAGCATTGAATGGCAATCGTCTCTTTCCCTCAACTTCATAGATTTTGAGAAAGCCTCCGACAGTGTGGACCGCGAATTCATATGGGAGCTTTTGCCACACTATGGGGTCCCACCGCTGTACATGGACCTCATAAAGCAGCTGTATGAAGGTGCCTCCTGTCAGGTAATTCACAACGGGAGACTGACCGATCCATTTGCAGTTGAGACTGGCGTCCGCCGGGGATGCCTGTTGTCCCCAATGATTTTTCTGTTGGTAATAGACTGGATAATGAAACAGATAGTAAAACGAGAGAGGAATGGTATCGGTTGGAAGGCATCCGAGCATTTGGAGGATCTGGAATATGCTGATGATGTCTGCTTGATATCACGTGACCCTCAACGTCTTCAGAGAAAGACCGGTAGACTAGCACACTTTGCTTTATATGCAGGATTTCGCGTGAATACCGAAAAAACAGAAGTTTTCCGTGTGCTAACTGATGAGCACCCATCAATCACAATCAATGGTAAAGCAGTCAAAGACGTCACGCAATTCGTCTACCTCGGCAGCATTGTTTCAATAAGTGGTGGCACGGACGAAGACATAGTCACCAGAATCAGCGAAACAAGATACGCGTTCATAGCTTTGAAACCCATTTGGGAATCGAAGGTTCTATCAAAACGCACGAAACTCCGTATATTCAGAAGCAACGTCAAATCCGTGCTACTCTATGGATAGGAAACCTGACGAGTGACAGCAAAGTCTTCTGGCCGCTTGCAATCATTCCACAATAATTGCCTTCGTCGAATTATTGGGGTAAAATGGCCAGAAAAGATAAGGAATCAAGACCTGTGGCAGATTGCTGCTGAGGACCCGATCGCCTAGTCGATCAGTAAAAGAAAGTGGAAATGGGTTGGGCACACCTTGCGGAAACCTTATGATGACATCACGCATCATGCTCTGGTATGGAACCCAATCGGGAAAAAACGGGTCGGACGCCCAAGGCTATCTTGAAAGCGCTCGTGTGAAGAGGAAATCCGCAAGTGTGGACTTAACTGAAACGACTTTGAACTGACTGCTATGGACAGACCAAAGTGAAGACAAGTTGCTGAGGCCCTATTTTCCTCCAGGAACTCAATGGATTAAGTCAAGTAAGTCAATACCAATATTAGAGTTCATGAGAGATAAGAGTGGTTTTAGAGAACAATTTTTGGACTTGCATATTGCTAGTTCATTTCTAAGTTCTGACAACTCTGATTCGAACTTTTTTAGTTTATTCAGAAAAATTGAAGTGTCACTGTCTAATCTGACAGTACAATTACTAGGCTTAGATAATTTACGTAGCTTAATTCGAGAAGACAATATGGTTTTCGAGTTCATGCTTTCACCGGAAATATTTGATGGATTCAACAAATATTATTTCAATGAAATTGAGTTAAAATATGTAACGAGAATACGTTGAATATGAGCAGAGCAAGTGTAATCAAAGAATTGGAATTACGTACCGAATTCGAGCATTGTCATTGTCATTTGGAACGTTTGAGCATTTATGGCTCACATCATTTGTACTACCCGGTACAGTTGAGGTTTGTCCATTGTTATTGTCTATTAATCTTGTTAATAGAACCGTAGTAAACTCAAATCATTGTTTTGAATTGTCGAAATAAGAAACGGGTGGTCTACGCGTTAAACAGCGACTTTAGTCGTTACAGTTCTCAACTCGGATTGTTCTATTTGGACAAACAGAAAATTGAATTGCTCAATTAGAAACGGTCAATTTGAATCGTCTGCCTATTTGAACAAGAATCAACTTGGATCTTCGTGCCGCCATTCTGTTCTATTTTCTTCTCGTATTTGTCTCGGAAAAAATACTATTTGGTTCGTTGCAATCGAAGCAGTATTCAACTTGGTCGATCCACTGCTCAACTTCGTCCTCAGAATTGCGCAAATCTGTGCGGATTCGAAAATTGAAGCTCGAATCTTTTCGAAAATTTTCTTAAACACCTTGTGACGTTCATTTATTTTGTGTTTTCAAAATCATTATTGTACATCTATGATGCCTGAACGTTTAGCAAGTTTAGTGCGTGGTTCGGTTAGGTTCCTAGAAGATAGTCACAATGGTGCGGACGAATTTGAATCTCCTTCTGTTGGTAGACATGGACTCGACTGCAACTGTGCACTTTCTGAAACGGAACTTGAATTGGAAAAGAATTTAGCGATTGCTTATGCTACAATCTCTGAATTAACTCATGGCACCTGTCATAGACGAACTTCAGGCCTAGCTTGTACTGTGGCCCACTCAGTTTAAGATGAGCTATTTAGAGAGGCCCGACGAGAAAGCTTCGCGATTCTCGCTTCGTCAATGCATAAATGTCAAGTTGCGCTCACTCTATTGGAGTGCCAGTCGGTTTTGAACGCAAGTACCACTTTAAGTATATTGTGCATATTTTACCGACTTCGTTCCAGCAACAGTGAGCTGATTTGAAGGACGCTATATCCTGCGAAGCATTAGGCGTTGCGTTTCAGCAACTCACAAAATTTGTGTTACGTCTAGCGCGTATTGAATAGATCAGATTTGATCAGGTGTGCAGCGGTTGCATGAGTGGTTCCCAAGCAAGGCATGTTAGCCTCGTTGATTGTCAAGAAATAGTTTCTGTTGATGGTAAGTTGAAGAATCTTGACGTTTGTGTTGTCGAGTGTTGTAGGGAAGCTGAGTTACCTGACACTTAATCAGCTCAGTCGGATTTTGCTACTGAATTTCCCGACAATAATTCGGATCAGATGGAGAGCACGCCTAGCTCACCTGACACCAAATCAGCCCAAATGAAAAGTAGGCCTGGTTCACATGACACTGAACCAGCCTTAATTGGGGCGACAGATGGTGAGCATGACAATCCGTATGATTGGCGTAAGCCGTTCGGTTGTATACCCGATGAACTATTTGTGTTTCAAAAACTGGATACAATATTATTTTGTAGATTAGACTTGTTAACATGCGCGAAATATCGTTGTTTGAGGATGCAATGCACAAGGCTCGTTCGGGTAGGATAAGATGCATGAGCTTATTGTAATGGACAGTGGCAGAACCGGAGGACGTGGTGGGTCTTTGTCTAGCAAACGTTTTCTATATAAAAAGCCACATATGTCCAGTGATAATGATGCAACGTGGCGTGTGTGACTCGCCACTAAATAAAGTCACTTGCTTTATTCTATTGTCCTTTTGTTTGCTTCACGAATTGTAGGTTGCAGACACTTCAGCTTACTTGATTACACATTTTGACTTTATGAAGGAATTTGCTGGGAGGTGTGAGAGACATGTTAAGTGTCATGTAGCTTTGAAATTCTTCTTTTTCCTTTCTACTTCCGACGTTTATAAAATACTGATTTTTGTGACTTAAATATGTTTTTGTTTATTATTTCTTCATAATTGAGATGTTAAACCTTGCTTTTTGTAACTGTCTTATTAAAGATCTTCTTTTCACATAATTAGTGAACTTTTTGTTTTAATTTATTATTTATGCAATTGTCGGACATTTTTGTTGAAGTTGGTTGCCAATTTGGGCACTTGCATTTTGACACCAATTTGGGTGTCTAGTATTTTATAGACATTTTCGACGGTAATTTTATCCCTCTGCATTCATAATTTGGCGGTCTATATAGTCAGCATTGGCTGAATGTATTATTGTCATTTGGGAAGTTTGAGCATTTTTGGCTCACATCATTCGTACAACCCGGTACAGTTGAGGCATGTCAATTGTTATTGCCTATTAATCTTGTTGATAGAACCGTAGTATACTCGAATGATTGTTTCGAATTGTCGAAGTGAGAAACGAGTGGTCAACGCGTTAAACAGCGACTTTGCAGTTAGGTACGCAACTTCGTATGATGTTGTTAAGACCGGTTGGTCGATGGTTACAAAGCCGAAAACAGGCAGAGTAGCTTTTTCATCGAATATGGATCTCTTCACCTTATATTCAGCAAGCGTTGTGTTTTGTATTGTCCTTCTCCATGCAACCTCAGGAAGTGTTCCCTTAGTTTTGCCGGTGCCATACTAGAATTGCTCAAATTTGCATTGCAAATCATACATTGAAGACGCTGACTCCCATCACGTTCCGTTATACACGTGAATCCATGCTGAACGTATTCGTTCGACCACTTCCTTTTTTGCTCGATATAGTTAGTATCAAGGGTTTGAAGTATTGAAAGGGAAATCAAAAATCACGTACGACCAGGACAGTCACAAGTAGACTACTGATTGACCCGAGCTTCCTGCAGCAGTCAGCACAGATATCAAGACCAAGCGATGTGGCGTCATCAGCTGCAACCAATAATAGTCAAGCAGAGCGTGACGTCACGTCGGCATAAATATCACAGTTTGCTCGCGCGCGCAAGCTTTAACTGTTCTACGGTTTCGCTTTTATTGCAAAGATCGCGTTGAGCTACGCATTTTGATAACTGTTTCTGTATTCTATCCTGTGTAGTTAACGAGCTAAAGTTAATTGTTTGCAAAATGACGAAATCACGAAGTCCGAAGCAACCAGATCGACTTGCCGACCAAACGCCCACCACTCAGTCGAACAACCCACTTCAGGCTACTAACACTTTTGACCGCATCACGAGATCCAACATACAGACAATAAAATCGATCGATCAAACTGTGACAACGACATGTAACCAACTGGACCTCATCGTTACGTGCCTGGACTCGGTGAACGCAACAATGGTCACGACTGGCCCAGCTGATAGGACGAATCTTCACACGCAAAATGAAGAAGAAAAAGAAGAAAAATGTTTTCTTTCGAGTACACGAATTTTCACCGAAGTCACGTACAAATCATGTGAAAAACCGGTGAGTCCCATGGCGCGTAAAGTAATAACGTGTTTTCCATGTATGGGTAAACTCCATGGTAAACCGTCGAACCCCAGAAAAGGACTCACCGAACCCCTAGTGTTAGATCGAACCCAGGTTAAGAACCACTGCACTAAAGACTTGACTGTAGGAAAACCCATAATCAAATTGAGAGTAGACTAGCACACCTGGAAAACCAGTTTTCCAAAATGAGAAATTCAATAGAGCTACTGATGAAGCAGACAACCAAGGATCCGAAACACTGAAATTAATCTTTGAATACTACTAGTGCCCCTAAATATTGCGAAATATTGTTGCAAGACACCAAAGAGATGGATACAACGGATTTAAAACTGAAGCCATCCTTCTCAAGTGTTGTGTTTAAGAAACCATCTTTAAAACAAGTTTCGCTCAGCATTATTTTTACCAATGTGCCAGAGGCAACTCAGACACTATTCTCGAATAGACAGCAGCAGGATTTGACCAAATGGTTAGAACTGTACACTAGGATGCGTTTAATAACAATCAATCCGGTTTCAGTGACTCGCTTGACTCGTGCTTCCAAAACGCCTCACCAAGATTAACCAAGATTGCTCAAGGTAGTGTTGCAGAGTGAAAAAGAACTAGAAGATGTACTTTTATCTGCATACTTGTTACGAGACGGTGAAGAAAACACACCACGTATCTCTTTATATATACCCTGTTCAGAGCGGGCAAAAACGGCAGTAAACAGTAACACCGGGAAAGTAAACGGCCTCAACAGTCGTAGTCTTATCATCCTGAACGAACCGGAAGCTCCTGATAGTCCAGATACAAAGTGTAACTCCAACCACGATATATAACAATGGAAATTTATAAGTGACGCTATCCAAACGAATAAGACGACTGTTATCAATACCTTTAGGATAATGAAATCAATGAAATACGGAAAGCTCCGCGCCCCCAAAACTGGCACTGCTGACAGACATTATGGCTGATGCCGTTCTTAAAAAATAGAAGCAATTGCGAAACAAATCGCCCCGAGAGATTAAACGTTTCCCTAGACGCCTCAAAACCGCTGATAACAAGGATGACACTGGAAATCTAAATATTGAACAGAGTGAGAAATCCAAACCTGGTAAAAAAAATGGAATTCGGCCGACTCAACTGGAGTCGACGAAGAAAATTACCTACCCACCGAGTCAAGCCGAGCAGACCCAATAATTTTATCTCATGAACCGTATTTGCTGTCAACATCGACTGTCAAATTTTGTATACGAATGCCCAATGCTTAACAAACAAACTACAAGAATTGACTGAACTAACTACCACACATTCGCCAGACGTGATTGCCGTAACTGGTTTCATCCAACTTTCACAGACAATGGAGTTGCCATTGAATGTATGTCTCTACTTCCTCGCGATCGCCTGACTCGAGGAGGTGGTGTTGAGCTTTACCACACTCGGAGACTGCTCTGTCAAGAGATCACTGATGACGATTTACAACTGCAAGACACATTCCGGTGTTCGTTGAATGTAACAGCAGGGGAAAAATGCATAGTGGGTGTGATTTACCGTTTGCCCTCAGCCGACGAAGCCTACAATTCAGCATTACTAGCAAATATACGCTTAACGGCTACCAGATACCGCGGCAGACTTCTTCTGATCGGAGAATTCAATCTGCCGAACTTTAAGGGAAATTCACTTCATCCAGAAAATTCCTTTAACGCTTAATATCAACAGTTGCTGGAAGAAATTTCACTCTACAACCATATTTTTAACAATATCCGATTTCGTGGTACTGATACGCCGTCTATCTTGGAGTTGATACTGACAAATGAAGAGCACGTTATTGAAAGTCTCACTTATGAAGCTCCGTTAGGACTCAGTGACCACTTAGTTATTACGTTTGATTATATTTGTCAGGCAATTAAAACAAGTGACATCAACAGGGTGATTAGAAAAATTGACTTTTGAAAACTTAAAACTACTCATAAGAACGCCACTGCCCCGGGTCTTAAGTCCGTCAACGTGCACGATCAGTGGCAGTGGATGATAAACGACCTTGATTTGCAGTTGAAATGCACTTTTATCTTGTTATAAAGGTGCAAAAAATGGATATACATTTAAGCTGAGAAGCTGAACACGAAAATGAATAATCTTGTGAAATGCTGCATGGCAGGCTCATCGACATGATACCACTGTTAAGAGTTAGGAGACATTCAGTTTGCTGAGAAATAAGGTAAACAAACTCATAGTTGATGACAAACTGAATTATCAAAATCATTTACTCAACAAAATGGAATCAAAGCCCAAAATTTTCTACCAGATCATAAATAACCGGTCCAGGGTGAGACCAGGAGTTGTCACTCTGAAGACACGTGATGGAACAACAACCACAGCATCGCAATCTGCCGAAGTTTCAGCTCATTTTTTCCCCACTGTCTTCAGCTCACGAAACACCGCTACTTGTCCCTCAACGCCCGTCATCTCACCAGAAAATGTTTTAGAACAACTAACTATTACCTCGGAGTGTGTCCTCCGCACATTGCTAAATCTCAACACGAGAAAATCTCCGGTGCTGACGAAATTACATTGTTGATTCCTAAAAACTGTGCTTTTTTTCGGTTGCATTCAAAATTACTCTCAAACCAAAAAATATTTGTGAAGACATTGTTTGAAGTTGTGGGCGCTCTTCTGTCGCATACCACCGAAAAAATCTGGATGCTCGATCGGCTCGTTAGCCACATACTGTCCTGTGAAAACTGTACTGAACTGAACTAGTGATTTCATACACCACACATTTTTCACGCATATTATTGCATTGTTTCCTGAATAGCTGACCTCTTACCTTGCTGGTGAAGAGAAAACCTACCTTACTTTTCAGATATTCGGAAACAAGAACTTGTGAAAAGTACGAACTGTATACTCGATATCGAAGTGTCGGGTGCTCATTCGCTTTTCATCGAAGGAAAACTGGGCGAGTGATTGGCTTTTAGCCACCGTCAGCTCTGTGCAACTTGAACTTGAACTGTATCACCTAAAGCAGCTACAAGGGGTGGTTCCATGAAACTTCTTGAGAGTAGGCCCAGGTTGCTGGCACGTGAGCACTTTTTCAGCAACCGTGTGGTCAACTTCTGGAACAAGCTCCCAGATTGTATAGTAAGCCTCCCAAATGTGTTGAGCTTTGAAAGGGAATTAGACGTTAAATGGTCTATCATATTTCCGCATATTGTCTAATAAAAACTTTATAAAAAAACAAAAAAACGTATTTTTACATTTTTATCATATCTGTCTAGGCCTGGACAACCTGACAGTAAATTAGCCCACATGCAGTCTATGACTGTGTTTCACTTTACCTCAACTAGGCTAGTGATTTCATACACCACACATTGTTCACGCATATTATTGCAATGTTTCCTGAATAGCTGACCTCTCACCGTGCTGGTGAAGAGAAACCCTACCTTACTTTCCAGTTATTCGGAAGCAAGAACGTGTGAAAAGTACGAACTGTATACTCAATATCGAAGTGCCGGGTGCTCAACCACATACCGTCGAAGGAAATTTGGGCGCGTGATTGGCTTTTGGCCACCTTCAGCCCTGTGCAACTTGAACTTGTACTTGATGTTACAAGTGGAGTTCAGCAGGGATCTGTACTCGGGCCGCTACTTTTCCTTATCTTCATCGATGACTTGGCAGCGGCGATTAAGTGTCCCTGCTACATTTTTGCGGATGATGTCAAGTTTATTGGATCACCGAACGAACGTGATTTCATTGACGATATTGAAAAGGTTATCAAGTGGTCTGTTATATGCGATCTACCAGTTAACTTCTCAAAAAGCTATCTCTTGTCGAAAGTCGGCAAGAAGCTGGCGGTAGCTGGCCCAGATGGTACACTTGTGATAACTGGGGTGCCGAGAGTACGCGACGTAGGTATAGAGATTTCTGCGGACTTCAAATGGGCTGATCAATGTGCAGCAGCTGCACATCGTGCTAGGAGCGCGCTGTTTCGCCTTCGATCAGTTTTATCCTGCAGATCCCCGGAGGTTTTCATACCGATATACAAGGCTGTCGTTAGACCTCATCTCGAGTACTGCATTCAAGCTTGGTCACCTTATCTTGAAAAAGATATTGCAAGGCTTGAGGGTGTTCAGCGCCTTGCTACTCGTATGATCGAAGGGCAATCAGGCAGATCTTATAATCAAAGACTATAAAGTCTAGGGCTCTTTTCCCTGAAAAGAAGGCGGCTGCGTGGGGACTTGATAGAAACCTTCAAGATCATGGCCGGTTTTAGTACTGTTCAACCAGGTGAAATGTATGTTCTCGCACCCAATGTGGGTACTCGAGGTCACCCTCTGAAACTGGCCAAACAATATGTCAGGTCTAATGCTCGTAAGCACTTTTTCAGTGAAAGAGTAGTAAGCTACTGGAACTGCCTACCTGAAGATGTCGTGAACTCTAACTCTGTAATGTGTTTCAAGAATAGACTTGATGCCGTATGGAGTTCATTATTTCCTGCATTTTGCCCCTAATTGAGTAATGATATTGTATTTACCTGGTCTTTGAAATGCATTAATGTCTCCTCACCTTTGGTGAGGGGAGTTTTTGCTCTACATTCCAGGTAACCATCCTACCAGAAGAAATCTGTGAACCTATTCTGTTTGAAGTGGTGGGCGCTCTTTTTGGCATACCACCGGAAGAAATCTGGACGCTCGATTGGCGACTGCCACATATCGTCCTGTGCAAACTGAACTGAACTGAACTACACAAATGGGCGATTCAAAGTTGTCCAGGATGAGGGGCCTCAACAACATTTTCATGGAAAGCGTTCAAAAACGCCCATGACTGGCTTGAAAACTCTCATAAAAGGGATCAATCTTAGCCACCATAAAATGTTTAAGTCATCTGGGGTAGTTGTCATCGAAGATGTACTCCAAAATGGGCCGCCAGTAGAATACGAGCGCATGAAAAACTCGCATTTCAGTAAGCTTCTGAACGAGGAAAATTTATGTACAACTGCCATTAGGGCCAGGTGCAAGCTCGTTCGCAAGGGCAGTCTAGCCACTTATCAACTTCTCCGGTTTCAAAAAACGGGGTATTAGCGACGGTGCTCCCACCCCGAGTAAAGTTAGTTTAAAATGTGCGCAGAATAGAAATACCCGTGAACTGTACACAAATGCTTGCAGTATACGTAATAAATGGGGTGAGCTGCAGCTTGCTGCACTGGAAAACCAGGTCGACATAATTGCCATCTCCGAATGATGGTTGAAACCAGATGATCATGTTCCGTCATTTGTATCAACTAAGTATGCCATCTATCGTCAGGATAGGTATACTGGTACTACGGGAGGGGGAGTGGCGATTATGATAAAGAGTGCTTCTCACTCAATCCAACTAACATCGGTATTTCGTACTGTCGCTAGAAGAAGACTGGCACTTGCATGTGCTTATAGAAGCCCGACTGCTTCATCATTAGACGACCAATTACTGATGGACACATTGGAAGTACTAAAATGGCAATGCAACGCATTACTAATTGTCGGAGACTTAAATCTCCCGGGCATTGATTGGCGTACTGAAATTTCTTCACCAGAGTCAGTTGAGTCGCAATATCTAGACTGGTTTCATGTCGGGGCCTTTTATCAACATGTCAGGGAACATACAATGTTTAGGACAGGACATACTCCGTCAACTTTAGATTTGGTTCTATCGTCTCATGAAAGAGATATTTATGGAATCAAATACCTTTCGCCACTAGGCAAGAGCGACCACGCTATAATTCTTCTTGACTGGACATTAGTTCATCCTAGTCCCCAACTTTGGTCGAATGGACATCGTTTAACTACAAACTAAAGCAATGAATCTAAGTTGGGAACCAGACGAATTAGAACCTAGTGTAGAAATCAGGTGGTATATTATAAAAGGGCACCTTTTACAACTACAGGATAATTTTGCTCCTACACAAGTTCAAGTTCAAGTTGCACAGGGCTGAAGGTGGCTAAAAGCCAATCACGCGCCCAGATTTCCTTCGACGGTATGCGGTTGAGCACCCGGCACTTTGATATCGAGTATACAGTTCGTACTTTTCACACGTTCTTATTTCCGAATATCTGGAAAGTTAGGTAGGGTTTCTGTTCACCAGCACGGTGAGAGGTCAGCTATTCAGGAAACAATGCAATAATATGCGTGAACAATGTGCGGTGTATGAAATCACTAGCCTAGTTGAGGTAAAGTGAAACACAGTCATAGACTGCATGTGGGCTAATTTACTGTCAGGTTGTCCAGGCCTAGACAGATATGGTAAAAATGTAAAAATACGTTTTTTTATTTTTTTTAAAGTTTTTTTATTAGACAATATGCGGAAATATGACATTTAACGTCTAATTCCCTTTTAAAGCTCAACACATTTGGGAGGCTTACTATACAATCTGGGAGCTTGTTCCAGAAGTTGACCACACGGTTGCTGAAAAAGTGCGCACGTGCCAGCAACCTGGGCCTACTCTTAAGAAGTTTCATGGAATTACCCCTTGTAGCTGCTTTACGGTGCAAGTTTAAAAGGATTTCAGTCATATTATCACCTGTAAGACCATTAGAATCTTGAGAATGCTTCTTTAGGTCACTGTCATGAATCAACTTTATACTTTTGAACAATATTGATTAGTGTCTATAAATCTCTTCGTAACTGTAAACTTCCTCTCCATTTCAGCTGTCCTATTCTGATTCTAGACGAGTAAAGCGCTATATCTATCAATCGTTTCATTCTATCTGACTGTTGTGATTCTATACTTGCGTTACAATTTACTCGTTTAGAATGGAAACTACGAAACAAGAAATCCTATTTCAGAAGGATTTAATACTAAAACCGCAACTATTCGACGCCGACCCGAATTCACCCGATGCTGATAAACGATGGCATCATTGGTTCAGAACTTTCAATACCTACTTGAAGTCCGTGAATTCTAGCTGCTTGGATAAGCTTGAAACGCTAGTACATTTTGTCAACCACTCTGTTTATGATTACATCGCTGATTGCATCGATTACGAAACAGCGGTAGACATTTTGAAGAAGATATATATCCGACCCAAAAGTATTGTTTTTGCCCGCCATCTTTTGACTACTTGTAAACAAGAAGCCGGTGAAGATGTTGATCAATTTCTTCAGAGATTGAAATCACTGGCTAAAGATTGCGAGTTCAAATCAGTTACCGCTTTAGAACATTGCAATGAATCAGTACGAGACGCTTTGATTTCCGGTCTGCAATCAAGCACAATTCGGGAGAAACTACTTGCACAGCATGATCCGAGCTTGGAAGAAGCTCATAAATGTGCTAGATCACTTGAGCTTGCTCATAAACAGTCTCAATCATACAATCCTACTCCAAACTTTAGTTGTACAACTTCCGATTCGAATTCTTCTGAATCAATTCGTAATGAACTTTCTGCTCCAACTATTCAAACTTGTTACTTTGTGGTAGAACTAGACATCCCCGTACAAAATGTCCAGCTAAAGAATCAATTTGTAATAATTGTGGCAAAATTGGCCATTTTCAACGTGTATGCAGATCGAAACAATCTACACAAATCTCAAACTGTACATTCAGTCCCTTACTTTCTACAACAATTTCAGCACCGTCATTAGTCTGTTTGTCTCGCGCATCCGCGTTAATAACTGTTAACAAAGTCCGCCTCCATGCCCTATTTGACACCGGAAGTTCTTCCAGTTATATATCGCAATCAGCTGTAAAAGCAAATGACTGGATCGTACATCCTGATAAATCTTCGGTTACCATGGCTTCTACGTCACTCTCATGTGAGACATGTGGTTTTTGTTACGTTGATATCCAGTACAACGGTATATCATACAACCGCTTCAGAATATCAGTGCTCCCTGGTCTTTGTACTGATGTCCTTCTCGGACATGATTTTTTGGGCCTGCATGACAAAATTGAAATTTCGTTTGGTGGCACCCAGGGTACGCTCGCTCTACGCGGAGTGACAGCGGCTCAACTGACATCATCCGCCTTGTTTTCAAATATCGCACCTGACTGTAAACCGATCGCTACAAAGTCTCGACATCATACCCCAGATGATGAAGTTTTTATCGCCACTGAAATTGAACAATTACAAAAGATGGCGTCATCGAATCCTTCTAGGGGTAACAAAGTTTACTTTGGCGGTTTGCTGGATACCGTCACAAAAGATGATCTCATGCATGAGCTTTCAAAATACGGCGACGTTGACGACGTATGGATTGCTCGAAACCCTCCCGGTTTTGCATTTGCGCAATATGTAAAATCGACAGACGCGGAAAAAGCAGTACGAGCGTTAGACGGGCTTGACTTATGCGGCTCGCGAGTGCGTGTAAAATTTGCAAGGATGGATCGTTCTGGCAAAGGTTCAAGCTTTCGTGGTTCACGTTCAGTCGCTCGTGGTCCATCGCGTCGCTACGCTTCACCAAGACGAGGAGGAAGGTATTCGCCTCCATATGAAGGTTCTCGCTATCCTTACGATCAAGGAAATATGTTCTACCCAGATACTGCGAATGCGATGGCTACAGGATTTCCCTACGGTGCTTATCCGCCAGTAATGCCTTTCATACCACCGGAAGACATCCATGGCTTCCCTGGATCTCGACGTCGTTCATCCATACTGTTTGCGTAACCGCGAAGCCTAACAATCACTGCTGGTTATCTTTTTCTTCAGCCGGGGAGAATGTCATAAATCTACGTTATACTTTTGAACAATATTGATTATGTATATATTCTTCTTCGTAACTGTATAACTCCTCTCCATTTCAGCTGTCCTATTCTGATTCTAGACGAGTAAAGCGCTATATCTATCAATCGTTTCATTCTATCTGATTGTTGTGATT